>KN497059.1:469-28798 GCA_000787155.1 Scartelaos histophorus | reverse complement strand
TAGTAGTAGTAGTAATAGCAATAGTAGGTTGGTGGTTCAAAGAATACCGCTCTCAACATAAACGTCACTCGTTGTGCAGACAGATCCACTGACCCACAGGTTGGCAGTGCGACTCCTGCTCCCATAGATGAATGCTGTTGTTGTGTCTTTAGGCAAGACACTTACCCCGCCTCCCCCCCAGTGTGTGTGTACACTGATATATGAGCGTGTGAGTGAATGGCTGAGTGCTTCCTTGATGCAAAGAGCTTTGAGCCTTGCAAAATAGCTGGAGTTTTAGTTATAGTAACAGCAGCAGGAGCCTCAGTAAAATGATTAGTACGGCGTAGTATCTGTGCAGTTGCGTAACCCTCCCCCCTGTGTGCGTGTGTGTGTGTGTGTGTGTGCATGTGTGTGTGCACGTCTGTATAAAGCCTTGGGTATGTGTTTTCCGGCCCCTCAGTCCCAGCAGCACTCGGAGCCATGAGGACCCCCTTCCTGGAGCTGTGGAGCACCCGCAGAGAGAGAGGAGAGCTCCTGGACACACACAAACAACTCAAACTCAACAACGCCCAGCTGTGAGTACTGCAAATACAAATACTTCACATACTATTACTGCTACTGTTGCTATCAATTATATTTATGTTGCATGAGTGGAAAAAAATTAGGAAAAAGTTACACAGTGGGGCTTTATGCAGGAACAGAAATAGGACAAAAAAGCTGCAGAAGTATTTGTAGTTATAGTATTAGCTGCATGTAGTAAAAGTTATTATCATTAGTAATAGTAGTAGTAGTAGTAGTAGTAGTAGTAGTAGTAGTAGTAGTGGCAGAAATTGGAGAAAAAAGTTGCAGAAGTAGCAGAAGTACTAGTAGTCATAGTTGCAGAAGTATTAGTAGTCATACTTTTAGTAGCATGTTCTAAAAGTCATGAATTTTGTCTAGTAGTAGTAGTGTAGATTTTGTAGTATTAGTAGAAGACAATAGTAGTAGTAGTAGTAGTAGTAGCAGAAATTGGAGAAGTAAAGTTGCAGAAGTAGTTCTAGTTATAATTTTTTGTAGTATGCAATGGATGTAATAAGTCATTATGAATTTTGCCTTCAAGTAGCAGTCTTTGTAGTGTTGTTGTGGTGGTAGTAGTAGTAGTACTAGTAATAGTAGTAGCAAAAGTAGCAGACATCATATAAGAAAAGTTGCAGAAGTATTAGTAGTTATAGTTTCAGTAGCATGCAGTAAGTCATTGTGAATGTAGTCTTCAAGTACTAGTAGTAGTAGTAGTAGTGTTGTATATTTGATAGATTTTGTAGTAGTAATTGTAGTAGTAGTAGTAGTAGTAGTAGTGAGTAGTAGCAGTATGAAGTATTTTAGTAGTATCAGCAGTAAATGACAGTGCAGTGATGAATGAACTTGAATTTTATCTTAGATTTTGTAGTATTGGCAGTAATACAGTAGTAGCAGTAGTAGTTGTAGCAGCAGTAGGGGTACTACTAGTAGTGGGCGTAGTGGCAAGTATTTTAGTAGCACCCGCAGCAGAGAATTGTAGCAGTGCAGTTACGTAACAGTTATTATGAATTTAGTCTTTAAGCAGTAGTAATAGTGCTGTAGATTTAGTAGTAGTAGTAGTAGTAGTAGTAGTAGTAGTAGTAGATCTCTTGAGGTTCAGATATCAGATTTTGGTGTTGCTGCGGTGATTCTCGTGTAGAGTTGATGCCGTCTCAGAGCCGTGCTTTTGTCTCAGGTCGAGCGTGCTGAGTGACAGTGATGTCCGAGCGGCGCTGCACAAGAGCCGTGTGGCCTCTCTGCTGCCCCCTGTGGGCACTGAGGTGTTCAGGCGCTTCACTCCAGAGTCACTGGAACAGATCAAGAAATGCTCAGCCTCAAAGAACAAACAGGTGAAGTCACAAGTCTACTGTAACTTAAAGCTGCATTGTGTAGCTTTTCTGGAGGGTCTAACAAATAGTTTTCCGTAGAGATGGTAACGCTTTGTCTGGAATATTTCACAGTTACGCCTCAGATCTGTGGAGAGGCACTTACAGTCAGAATGCCTGTTTTTCTAAGGTTTTTTCAGCTTTAAAAACCTGGAATTGAAAAAAAAATGTAAAGTAGAACTGTTTAATGTCATACTGTGGAACATTCCAGAGAGCAATAGCATCTTTACAGAGAAAAGCATTTGACAAACCCTCCACCAGAAAAGTTACACAGTGCACCTTTAAAGATTATGAATGATTATTTTTGTCTATTCATGTACTAGCTTTAAAGGTCCCGTATCTTGCAATAGTGAGTTTTTAGCCTTATTATGATGCTGTTAAGTCCTCGAAAACAGGCCGTGAGTTGTGTTTCATTTCATTCAGACATGTTAATCAGATGAGCAATCCTTTTTTATTAAGCTCTATTCACATGGGAGAAAAACAACCTGGGGACATCTGGTAATAAGCAAATGATTGCCCCACCTCTGTCTTACTTGTACAGGATAAGCAAAGTGCTTAAATGACTCATTTTTACTGACACTGACACAGAGATTGAAAGAGAAAAGAACTTGGAAAGAAAGAAACAAACACTGAGCAACAGATTCACATGGGGTTAGTATCACCTGATGTCTGTTTAGTATCACCTGATGTCTGTTTTTGGCAAACTATATTGGGTAATTTGCAGCGGATTTTTCACTAGGCATCCTCCGCAATTATTATAAATCACCAAAGGTCCACAGGTCTACATCTACAGAACGCAAAATGCTCTGTTCCACCTTGTAATGTCATGAAGCAATAGTTTTCAAGTTATCACCTTCTTTTGCCTTTTGTTTTGTAGAAATGGGCAATTCAAAGGCTGAAATGATCCAAATGATTCTAGTGAAGTTGTACAGAGTTTAAAGACACAGTGGAGCACTTCCTGTATTATCACATGACATCACAAGGTGGACCAGAGTGTTTTGTGTTTGAGAGAGAAGCTCAGCCTAAATATGCAGAGTTTAAGTGTGTGTTAAACGTGTATGAATGAGACAAAACACAACTTTTTGATGAGGAAACAACATTATAGCAGAGATCTGAAAATAGAGTAAAATATCTGCACTTTAAATATTTCAAATCAATGTGATGTGTACTGTAAATATTTGTCCCTCAGGTTGAAAAGGACTACCGCCTGAAACCAGCTCCTGAACTGGAGTCTGGGAAAGTCCTGCCCTTTTTCTATGGAGCCCCGCCCCCTGAGCTTCAAGACGTCCCATTGGAGGATCCTGACCCCTTCTACCAATCACAAAAGGTTTCACTATCAAATGACCTTCTTACTAAAGTTTCTCAGGAGGTTGTAGCCAAAATAATTGTATTCATGCAGTACTGTTAACTCAACGCAGTATTTCAGCAGACAGACTTTGTTGCATAGACCCTAGCAGATATGGCTGGCTGGAAAGGAAAATATACTCAGTACTATTAGTAGTAGCAATAGCATTAATAATCCCCTTCTCCTGTTGATCCCCTTCAACCACTATCAATCTCTTCTTGATACTTTGCAGCTGATGTCATCAACATTCCATGAGGTGTGATGCTAACTGTAGGCATTGTTCTGCCTGAAGTGCTGTTTAGATTTTAATTTGTGCTTTATTTTAACACAATCTGACCAGAAAGAGCTGACTTAGCTGGAACTACAACAGGTGAGCTGATTTGTGCTGTTAAACAAGTCTCTCACACTTAAAATTGCAGTAACAAACTAGCACACATTTTCCAAAAATTTTTCAGTGAGTCGCATTCACCTTTTTGTAGAAAATCAAACTCCTAAACAGGACCATGAACCAATGTGTTTATTAAATGCATTTAGTATTTTTTCTTGAGCTAGTCAGCCCATCTTAAAACTTATTTGGCAGTGATTACTAATGTCTGCATTGTGTCACCATAGTAACTAATGATCATTCCACCATTAGAGATACATTTAGAACACCCCCAGTTTGATCACTGCAAAGTATTAATCATGTAAATGGACATTTCTACCATGTTACAACATTCTCTCATCATCAACATTCCTGGAGTGGTTGAATATGTCATCCATGTGAGTTTGAGTATTTTAGTGATCTCTGCAGGGCCCTATTCAAAACCTCCTTAATTGTGATAGTGCTTTGAAGGGGTAGTGAGTTAGCACAGAGAGCAAAATCAAAAACACTTTTTAATATGCTGCTTTCTGCAAATATAACACCTACAATACACAAGTGTAGGTGTGGTGATCTAAATAAGTGATGTGTTAAGAATGAATACTACAAGTGTAGTACATCCTCAAAAGCCCCTGAACATCGACAGTTACAAATACTGTTTGGATCAAGACATAAGCCGAGATCGCGGCTGCATTATCCCATTAATGCCATTAATGCATGTATATAAATTCAGTCAGTAAGACGTTAAAGAATGTACCAAAGGAGAATGGAGCAGTTATAAAAAGGTTCGCTGGGTTATCCTGTACACTTCATGTATCAGCAAAAAAATAAAAAATAAAAATAGACATACCTGAGTAAAATCCCAAAAATCCCGCTCAGAATACTTATTTTCTTCCGCTGACCTTGTGACCTATCCCCTTTGACCCCACAGACATTCGTTGTGGTTTCCAAGGGAAACGTCCTCTCCAGATTCAATGCAGACTCTTCCTGTTTCCAGTTCAGCCCCTTCAGTTTGTTCAGACGAGCGGCCATCAGGATCCTCAACCACTGATATCCTTTACAAACAGTACTATGACAGTAGTAGAAGTAGTAGTAGTAGAAGCAGTAGAAGCACTAAGAGAGGTAGTAGTAATAGTAGTAGTAGAAATAGGGGTGGTGGTAGTAGTACTAATAGTAATAGCACAGAAGAGTGTATTATAAGTAGTAATAATAGTAGTAGAAGAAATAGGGGTTAGTAATAGTAGTAGTAGTAGTAGCATAGTGGTGGTAATAGTAGTGGCAACAGCAGCAGTAGCAGCAAAAGAGTTGCAGTAGTAGTAACTGCAGTAGTAGTTGTAATAGTAATAATACTAGCATAGCAGTAGTAGTAGCAGCAATAGTAACCACAAAAGTAATAATAATAGTAGTACTAGTAGCAGTAGATGTAATGGTAGTCATAATGACAGTAGAAGTCACTGTCAACTTTTAGATAGTAGTGGTCATAGCTGCACTAGTATTAGCAGTATTATTAACTTGTAGTGCCTGATGTAAGTAAAGTAGTTGCAGTAGTAGTAAATTGTTTTTAAATGGAAATACGTATTTAGTAGTGGTACTGGTAGCAGTAAAATTAGTAGTAGCAGTAGTAACAGTAATAGTGGTAATTGTATTAGCAACTGCAGTAGTAGTAGTAGCAATAGTAGTAGTAGTAGCAGTAGCTGTACTAGTAGTGGTAAAAGTAAAAGCAGCATCAGTAGTAGCAGCAGAAGTAGTAATATTAGTATTAGTATTAGTATTAGGCTTAGTACTAGTATTAGTAGTAGCAGTAGTAGTAGTGGTAATAGTAGTAGCAACAGAACTAGCAGCAATAGCAGTAGTAACAGCAGTATTAGTATCAGTAATAATAGTAGCAGTAGTAGTAGTAGGAGTAGTAGTAGTAGTAGGAGGAGGAGTAGTAGTAGTACCTTATTTTAGTACTGATCCCCCATCACAAGTATGAAGATTATAGCTGCAGTAGATGTATTGCAGTATGTAGTGTGACAGTAGTAGTACTACTAGTCACAGTTGAAGTATTTTTCTTGTATTTGTATACACAGATGAATGATCCATCCTTAACCACTCCTAACGCTGTTCACCGGTTTCCTGTTGGCGACGCTGTTGGTGAACTTTTTCTTCATGACTCCTATTCAGCCTCATGAATTCATCCTTGAGTGAGTACATACTTACTGTGCACTTACTGTACATACTTACTGTACTTTTGATGGCATAAAGTTGGCAGAGTAGTTAGCCCTCTCGCTATGAGGTTGTTGGCTCAATTCCTGGAGAGTGTGGGGTCTCTGTGTGGGGTTTGCATGTTCTCCTTTCTCATTCTTCATTTTTTATTACAGCTCATTTATGTGGCCATACCCAAAACATGTCTTGCCCCAGTGCAGATATATTGTATACGCAACTCTTGAGGTCACAATAATTCTGGTGCATACTTATTGTATCTAATCAGGAAGTGTGTGGTTAGCATGCTAGTTGTTGTTTTGTTTTGTTTTTTTCTTTTGCATAATTGTAAAAGTCTGCCCTGGTCTCTGAAAGTTGTGAAAAGTGCTTATAAACTCACTGTATGGATCACAGGTTTATTTTACTTTGTGCAGTGGTGTAACGTAATGTATATGTAATGTTAGGGAAAGTATTAAAGTACCATCTGCATCTTTACTTACCTTAATACATTTGAAAGTGGATCCTTTTTAGTTTCATTTCACTACATTTGAGAGCATGTATCTGTACTTTTTACTCCAACACATTTTTGAACAGGACTGAAAAGTAAAAGTATTTTTATTACTGTTTGAGATCTGCTGAAAAGGCTAAGGGTTTAATTTGAACTCATTTGAGCAAATAAATATACATAAATAAAAATAGCTAGAAAAACAAACAAACAAACTATTGATTTAATTGTTTCTCTGAACAAAATTAAAAGACAAATCTTTATGAACAACTCTACATTTGAAGTTTTATTAAACCTCTTTTTTTTTCATTCTTTTACTTTAAGTTTTTTTTTTTTCTCCTTTTTTGCTCTGGTATATTTACCTTTCCTTAAACATGCACTGTGTAACCTTTTGGTTGGGAGTCCATTATTATTTCTATGGATATGTCATTGCTCTTCCACACTATGACATTAAACAGCGCTGAGCTACAAAACAGGTGGTTTTGTAGTTCTAAAATACCTAGAAAAACAGGCATTCTGACTGTGAGCAGGGTCGTCTCTCCACAGATCTGACCTGTAACTTCTAGTTTGGTCTCCATGAAAAAAGAAAGGTTTAATGCCATACTGTGGAACATTTCAGACAAAGCAATAACATCTTCATCTTCGGCGGGCTTCACAAAATTGTTAAATTAGCAAACAAAGATGTCAGAGAAAGAAAGCAGAATAAGAAAAGGAAAAAAAGAAAAAATAATAATAATAATGAATAATTAATTAATAATTCAAAAATACAGAATGTCCAACAACAAGCAGGCAAATGGATAATTGTGTCAGCATCTCCTGTTCTTAGACCCTCCTTCCTCGGCAAGGAAAAACTCGAAAAAAAAAACCAGTGGGAAAAACCGAGAAACCTCAGGGAGAACCACAGTGAAGTAGAGATCCACTCCCATGGACGGACAGGCATAGATGGCCAGGACAAATCCACTGCCAATAAGGTTGTAAATCTGTAGACCAAGGCTATTGGCAGAAGGAAACTACTAATTACTGATTGTATGTACAGTATGTTTTGTTTATGTTTTATGTATATTTTACACAAAAAACATACATTCTAAACCAGTTTCAGTCGCAGATTTTCAGGGGGTTCATTTGGGTCCAGCCTCTTTGTGAGAGTAAACGCTCTAACAGGAAAGGGGCCTTGGTTTCCGGGAATCGTGTGTGTGTGTCATTTGGGAGTGGGGTTTGCTCGGGGCAGTTGTGAAACTTTGAAACAAAAACGAGATTTTTAACATCAGGCCAAAGAATGTGAGAGCTGCACAAAGTCTACGATTGTCCCCAGCCTGAAGCAATATCTGTGACTAAAAGCGCAAAAAGAAGGGAGAGAGGGAGAGAGGGGGAGGGGGAGTGTGTGTCTGCAGTTACCATGGTGACGCAATGATTCTGTTTAGTTTTATTATAAACAAACAAAACTACTGTGGATTAATAAAGTGAAGTCTAAGTCCAAGACATCACAATACGCGCTCCAACTGAACCTAAGATGCCCTTTGCTGAAGGCACTGAATTCACAGAGGAAGCTTTATTGAGTGTCCTTATTAAGTCACAAGATTTGGCAACCCAGAGTGAGAGACCCATGCTGTCTGATTTGACTCTCAGCCTGTTAACCAAAACACACAATTTAAGCAACTTTTACATCTCCTTAAAGGGACACTCCGGATTTTTGGACATAGGGCCTCATATCCTTGAGACCCAGAGTGTTGTAGACGGGTGGAGTCACTTTTTTAAAATAATTCATCCTGCCCTTGTATTTAGTGCATGTCAATGGGTTTCATTAGCCTGCCACTAAAACAGTCTTACCCACTCCACAAAGCGCCGAGACAAATCTGTCATTACACCACACTGTTCAATGTAAATGTCTGTGTCAATAGAATAATTTTAGAAGTAAAACCAACCTTGCATTTGAAGGATTTGTCTGAGAAGCAGCAGCGAGTTGTACTTCCTGATAATGGCGGATTGATATTTGAGAAAATAGTCCATCAAAATGTGACGATTCATTTGGTGCAAGGTTACGTTTTACTTCTAAAATTATTCTATCGAAACAGACATTTACATCAACAGTCTGGGGTAATAATAGATTTGCCTTGGTGCTTTGTGGAGTGGGTAAGACTGTTTTTAGTGTCAGGCTAACTAAACCCATTGACATGCGCTGGCCTATCACCAGCGACCTCGCAAATACAAGGACTGGATAGATTATTTAAAAAAGTGACTAAGAGGCCCTATGCTTAAATTTTGCAGTGTCCCTTTAACGTTTGCGTGTTAGTGAATAATCTATGTTTGATTTGAACATGACTGACACATCTGCTAGCCCCCATGTTCCAAATAAAAAGTGACCATGCAGGCACTTCCAGCTCCAGCCATTCTGGGTCCAACTCACTTTCTATTGAAGAAAGATGGCCCCTCTCTCTGTAACTGCTGCTGTCAGACTTAGTTATTTTAGTCTTTTAAAGTTTGTATTAACCCATTCTACATGTTCTTGGTTTTATTATGTTATTTTGTCAGTAAATCCAGATGCCCTCTTTCCCCAAGGTCTGTCCCGCTAGTGTTAGCAGCAGGTTTGTTTGACAGACAGTCTGTGGGCACACATCTTCACAAACATCAGCAGAAACTCCATAAACTAAATGTGTGATCCATTTGAATGATAGTGATTGTCATAGGACATAACGGCCCAAAGTAAGCATGAGGGGACAGGACACAGTTTAGTGGCTGTAGTTTCAAAATATTCATTTCCAGAGTTTAGTCCAAAAAAACAAACTTGCAAAATCTTTCACCAAAGAAAGTTTGTTTTCAGAGTTCATCTGAGGACAAACCGAGACTCAAAAGAGAATAAACAGGTCTAAAGCCAGGAACAGTAATTTGGAGATTTTCGTGGTTTTCAAAGGTCCTACATTGCTACACTATTTTCTGATCTACGTTCTAATGCTGTTTCCTCATCACAAGATTTTCTCTCAAACTGAAAACATTCTGTTCCACATTGTGATGTTTCAATACAGGAAGTGCTCCATACACCCTCACTAGATTCATTTGGATAATTTCAGCCCTGAAATGACCAGTCTCTACTGAACTAAAGATGAAAAGAATTTGTTAACCTGAACACTACTGATTCATGACATCACAAGGTGGAAGAGCATTTTGAGTTTTCGAGATGTAGACAGACTAATAAAGTGTTACTTAAACAAAGTTACTTACTTTGTAAATGAAACAAAACACTACTTCAGGTCTGTGGCTTAAAGCTCACAAGTGTCAGTTTTTCATTGCTCTTTAAAGGTGCAGTATGTAACTTTTCTGGTGGAGGACTAGTACATGTTATCTCTTTGCCTGTGATGTTCAGTAAGGGATTAAACTTATCTGTCACCATGGAGATAAGCAGGTGACACCACTAGGCAAAGTTACAATTCATTATAAAAGCCTGATCTATTCTCATTACAAGAGTCTGATCTATTCTAATTTCATGGAATTTCATGGAAAGCTCCTTGAAATGCAGCATCTCACTTTCAAGTGGGACCAAGAACATACAACATACACTTAAATTAGAGAAGAAGTTAGAGACCTCAGTGATGGTCAGATTATTCCAGTTTGTGCACACTTGAGACAAATCTTTAATAAAAATAGAAAATAACAAGGGACAAAGAGTAGAACCCTGTGATACTGTGTGGTGCATTTCTAAGTTTGTCTAACAGTAGGCAATGGTCAATAAGCTCAAAAGCATTTGAAAGGTCAAGAAATATAGCACCTGTACACTGGTTTCAAATGGATGCGTCCAAGCAGCACAGCCCCAAAATTTATGGGAAAACCATAAACCATATACTATAAACCATATACTATAAACCATATACTATAAACCATAAACCATATACCATATACTATATACCATATACTATAAAAATTTATGGGAAAACCATAAACCATAAACTATAAACCATATACTATAAACCATATACTATAAACCATATACTATAAACCATAAACCATATACCATATACTATAAACCATATACCATATATATGGTATATTTATAGTATATACTAAATACTATAAATCATAAACCATATACTATAAACCCTAAACCATATACTATAAACCATATACCATATACTATAAACCATAAATCCTATACTATAAACCATATTCCATATATCATAAATCTATGGATCTATTAAAATAACTATCTATGGGGATATCTATGGGGAAAACACGTGTCTGCAAACGACTTGCGCAGTAGAGCAGTGAGTGACATAGTGCTAATCACGCTATATTCTTATTTTGCGCCGCACCGAATAATAATCAGAAAATAAATCAGGGAAGACGATAGAGGTTCATAAAAGAGGAAAGGAGGAGCAGAGAAGAGCGTGATAAAAAGCAAAAAGCCCTACAAGCCGACACTGCCAAATGTTTAAAAATTAAAAAATTGACAATTTGTTTACTATTGCCAGATGTAGCGGTGCTAGCGTTAGTGCTAGTGCAAGCTTAACTAGGGAAAGTTCTAAAGACAACATTGTCACTCCAGGGCCAAGTGAAGAAATATATATGTCAGGTGGGGAGGGTTACGCCGATGAGAAGGAAGCCAAACAGGTCAAGGAAAAGGAGGACACACAGTGACAGCCACAGGACATTCCAGAACCTGAAGGTGATGTTCAGGACTGGACACTGCTGTTTTGTAATATGTTCAAAGTGAATTGTTCTGTAGCTCAAATCAGTGCTGTAAGTAGACTGTTGGAGAAGTTAAAGAGGTGTAGATGTGCCTCTAGAGTAGCTTACGTTGTTTTGCCTTTGCTTAGAAGTTGTTGAGGGTCAGAAAATTAATTTAGAGTCTACAAAAAAATGATTTGTAGTAGTAGTTCTTACATGTGAAACTGGAAATGTAATGTATGCAGAAGAATGTTCAGTAGTTTAAATGAACAAGCACAGTAACAGCACTGCTGCTAGTTGCTGTTTTTCAGAACAGAGAGTCAGTGTCTTCTGTTCACCCTGTTTGATGTCACCTGAGTGATCTCAAAGACTTATTATCTTCATTATCTTACAGTGAAATTGTGTTTTTAGGTGTCCCTTACACAACAAAAATATATTTCTCAGTATAGTTCAGTATAGTTCATATATTTTGAAATGTTCTTATATATATATCATATTATATGTCATATAATCATATATATGGAATTGATATATATTGCAGTATATCAAAGAAAATTATGAGTTAAAATCCTCAGATATTATCAGAGGATCTGACGCAGCGTTATTCATCATTTGATTTATTTAGAAGGTGGTCTAAATGTTTTTGACTGGGATTTTTCCAGTTTTGACCAAAGGCTTCCTTATAGTAGTTGGCTTGTGTGTTCCGCAGAGGTTGCATTAACCGATTATATATATATATATAATAAATCAAGTCCCCCCCTACTGTTTCCTTTGTAAAATGTATCTGAGTGTCCAAAAAAGCACTATATAGTAAGTCTTATGTATTATTATTTATTTTCATTATTACATGTCTTCTTTTTATCAGAAAGTGGACAAACAGAAATTAATTAATAAAAAGTACAAGGGCCCACGCATAGGCCCTCAGAATGGAAAGGGTTCATGTTAGTATTGGCAAATTAAAGTCAAATCTATATCGGCTCCAAAAATCCATATCCATACCAAATTGCTGGTGGTGTCGTGCGTTTTTCTATGTCCTGCTGATTTTGAAAGTACATGTTGTTCATTATGAGAAAGGAAATGTCAGAAGCATGAGTCATATTAAACAGAGGACAAGTGTGTGCAGAAGATGTTTTTGTGTCTCTTTGGTTGCTCGGACGATCACAGAAATCTTTAAAGATTTACATTTGTCATTTAAAAATAACAATCTTTTTGCCTCTTATTGATCACATTTTTCAATTTCACTTTTTTCTAATTAAACCAAATTAGTTACCATGGAGATATTTTTTGCATGTATTTATTTATTACATTAATTAAATTATTTTTTCTTAATTAGATTTTTGTTTTTTTTGTTTTTTTAGACCACACCTAACCTTAACAGATCTGTGCCTAATCTTTACCAGACGCCAGGACTACAGCAACACACGAGCGGACAAAATCCTTATCCTATTTATATTTACACTATTGTAGGCTGCTGACAGTTAAATGTGTTTGTGACCACATGTTTTAAACAACTAATTTCAGAGACAACACAAAGACACTTCTGAATTAGGACTCTTCTAGAAACGCATCAGGGATTAAATGTACAATCCTCAAAGGGCAAAAATAACTAATTATTAATTCATGAAAGAGTAAACTAATGAAAATGGAGAGGGACATGGGCAGAGGTTCATCCTTGTCTCTTGCAGCAAACAGGGTTGCCTCTTCACAGATCGGACCTGTAACTTGGCCCAGGGGCGTTAACAGCTTCTCTTCAAGGAAACATGAGTCAAAAGCTATACTGTAAAACATTCCAAACAAAACATTAACATCTTTACGGAGACAAGCTAGTGATGGACCCTGCACCAGAAAAGTGACATACTGTCTCTATTTTCAAAAGTCTGAAAATCTGCAGTATGCATGTTTCACAATATGGTATGAAGCCTTTCTATCTTCATGGAGATCAAGTTAGGCCAAGTTACAGGTCAAACCTGTGGAGAGGCGAATCTGCTCACAGTCAAAAAGCCTGTTTTTCTAGCTATAAAACCACCTGTAATTGAATAATTGTAAAGTACGTAGAGCTGTTTAATGTCATACTGTATGTAGCAATAAAAAGATAGAATGGAGAATTTGGGTGTTATAAATGAACATTGGAGGTGTGTGTGGTGGACTTGTGCTCAGTGTTGTTTGTGAAGCTTGTGGTGTGTTTAGGAGCCATCGGACACAGTGGGAACTTTTGGAGGCGCTCTGTGTTTAATCTGGTGCACAACAATAGAAAAATTAGATCAGCATGTGTCACTGTTTAAGGCCTGTTTATCTATGGAGAGAAGGCAATGGGCAGAGTCAGCATCTCGCCACGCATCTTCACATGAATAAATGTAAACAGCCCAGCAGCGTTAGAGCGCAATGTGAACTTAATTACAACAAAGATGTCATTATGAATGTAAATAAGGGCAAACCAGGGCACTTAAATCACAAGATTACACCTGTAGACTGTATATAGAAGCAGACTAAGGGAGCATGACATCACAGATAGTGTTCAGCTCCAAGCAAAAGAAGTTTGTAGAGGTTAGCAGTCAGAAGTCCAATCAACCTTAGCAAAAGAAGGCACCTGATAGCCGAAGCTATAGGTGGCCATTGATGATTTTCATTTTTATGAAAACGCTTTTCTATGTTTTACTAAAGGTTTTACATAACATGTTTTCTCAGTGTTTTTGAGAAGCCAATAGATTACATGACAACATATTTATTCAAATGTTTCTGTGATAAATGAAAATACAGTTTTTTTTCATTTAACATGTTTTCTCAGTAGACCTTTTTCACAAGCCGCGATGTAGGGTAAACACTTCCGGTCACTTCTGATCAATGCTTTTCTCTTGGAAAGTACCTGTGGAAAAGTGCTTCATAATTTCCACCCGCTTCATAAATCTGTCCCATCATCAAATCTTCATCCAACAAGGTCGACAAAGGACATATTCTATCCATGAAGAATTTATCCACAACTAACAAGGTATGAAAGACAAAAACTTAAAAGCAAACAATGACTAGCATTAGTGAACTTGTCGACCTTGTTGGATGAGTTTGATGATGGATGATTTATGAAGCTGGTGGAAAATAAGCAAAACTTTTCCACAGGTATTTTCCCATAGTAAAGCATTGACCGAAAATGCTGTTTACCCTACATCGCAGCTACTTCCTGCCCTTGGGGAAAAGGGTTTTTTTAAGTCTACAGATTAAATAGCCTACAACATTTTTATTTAAATATGAAATGTCGTTTTTTCTGTGATAAGTGAAAGTGCTGTTTTACATTTACTGAAGAGGGCAAGTTTTTGAGCGTGATTGGGCAGAAATCACTCAACCCAATCTGGCAACACTGGTCAAAACCCCAATGTTTACAAGGGCCAAACTTAATTTGTTTCAGAATTATCATTTATCATCTATACTTTCTTCAGCAATATATTATGCTTCAAAATTTGTTACCGTAACAGGTCGAATTGGGGGAAACCAAAATGGCTTCAATGACACTGGAGTAATCTAAAACACTGCTGATGTGCGTGTGTTTATTTCTCTGTTTGTAGATTCGTTTTCTTGTGTATTTACACTTTGGAGGCCACGCTGAAAATCCTGTCCAGGGGTTTGTGTTTGGGATCCTTTACTTACCTCAGAGACTCCTGGAACAGACTGGACGTCGTCATCATCATCACTGGGTAAGAATTGACCAATCACAGAGGAGGGACAGTGAATATATGGTACAGAGGAGGACACTGTTTTGTGTAAAAAAAAAACAAAAAAACATTTGAATTAAAAATGTTTACAGGTTCCTCTTCATCACTCACCCTATGATGTGTCTGAGATCACTTCGTTTTCTGAAGGTCCTCGGCCTGTTTTCTGGTCAGTATCACCCTCACACGCACACACACATGCACACACACCATATACTGTATACTGGAGCTGAAAGGTTCTATATTACACAAAATTAACTCTTGTGAGCTCTTAACCATGTTATAATGTTCTCTCATCAAAAACAGACCTGGAGTTGTGTTCTGTTTCATTCATGCATGTTTGAGAAACACTTTGTCTGTCTACACCTCTGAAAGCTTAAATTGCTCTGTTCCACTTTGTGATGTCATGAAATTTCACCAGTGACTATCCACTGATTCTAATGATGGTCTGTGGAGCTTAAAAACACAGTGGAGCATTTCATGTTGTATCACATGATTTCACAGCGCCGAACAGAGTGTTTTCTGTTTGAGAGAAGAAATCAGCCTAAACATTCAGGGTTCGTGTATTAAACATGTGTGACTGAAACAAAGCACCACATTTCAAATAGAGTAGCTAAACCAGGCAGTACCAGGAGGACTAATGGGGTCAGAAGATATAAGGAACAATGTGACTGGTCTAACAGGTCTCCACCTCAAACACTGCCCCTGCACCCAGGTGTTTGTAACCAGAAACACTTGTTTGTAAATCAGGGCAGTCTTTTGTGATGTTACCAAGCAACACAAACTTAGATTTAGGTATTTTTGAGTAGAAAGCTGCAAATGTACCTGAGCCACTGTGACTGGACAAAGTGTGAATGGTTTTCCTGATGTGTGTTCCAGAAGTCCAAATACTCAATATGAATGGCAATGTCCTTTATTTGCCATACATTCCATAAAGACACAGTCAAAAGACAATACCTCCATCCTTTGCAACACCAATTGCTACTAATTAGCCCTCTTAAATAGTGGGACGTATCCTTCCAAAATGAACCACAATATGCCACACAGTGGAAGGGGATATATATGGCAGATACAGAAGCTAAAACAGTACTGGTATTACTCTTAAAACACCACACACAGTCAATAGTGAAAAAATGTGAGAAAGAATGTTTAATTCCACTTAATTCAGTTCAATTCAGTTTGTAATCTTTGGCTTGTCTCTGTCAGGGATTGGATCCACATTCCCATGTCAATTTTATGATTTGATATAATTTCAACTAACAATCACGCATTTTATATTAAGATAGGAGGATCTTTGTTTGTCCTACAGTGGGGAAATTCCAATGTTGCAATATGCAGTACAAGAAGATAACAGAATAAAAGTAGGTGCTTAAAAATTGACTTAAATTGAACACTGAGCAAGAATACACAAAAAAAATAAATTAATTAAAAACGAGGTCTCAGCCAGTCCTGACTCAGGTCTAAACCAGTCCTAAATCAAGACTAAACTAGGTCTTAACCATCATATAGGATTATATAATAATATAATAGCAAGTAAAGTGACTTGAGTGAAGTGCGTCAGTGGTGATTCTTGTTATGTTACACTGTTGAATAATTCATTAATTCCCTTTAATTATTATTTTTTATTTCAGTCACTCGGAGACATGCTAAAATCTTTGGCCGTGTCCTGAATCGTCTGTGGGACATGCTCTTCCTTACACTCCTGGTCCTGACTGTCTTCTCTATCATTGGGTTGAGCCTGTTCCTTGGCACTCTGAGGAACATCTGTGTGAAGAGCTGGGTGCAGGATAACTCCAGTCTCCTGATAGAGCCCACTCTCTCCCCAAACGCCACACAAGACTTCCAGATCGACTCCCAGTTCAACTACACGGAACACATCCAGAACCTAGGTGAGAGCATAGGCCGTTTATATGAATGAACATAGCTAATGCGCTAGCTGCCACGTGCCAAACAGGAAGTGTTCCAGGAGGCTCTTCCAACTCCTTCTGACCCTGGCTCCATTTGACTTGCATTGTGACTTTGCCTCTCCTCTCTCTGTACCTGCTGCTATGAGTCTTCTCGTTTTGACACATGATCCTTATTATTTATTTATTTTTTTGCTATTTTGTCCTTCAAAAAAATCCTTTTCATAATTTACTCCTGTAACCGTGAGCATCATGAGCTTCATTTGAACTGAAATCTGTATGATGTCAGTAGTATCATTAAAAAAGACCCACAGTGAAATGCATGATAGTATAAGATATATAGATAAGTTTGCTTCTAAGGCAGGTGTCAGGTCCCCTACAGAAACATTACATACACACTGCACCTTTAATGGAATTTATCAGGACTGAACCAGGGCCAAAGTTGAACAGGACTAATTCCAATCTAAACCAGGACTAAACCAGGTCTGAAAAAGATCTGAACTAGAACTAAACTAGAAATATGCAGACTTGGACAGAACCAGGACTAGGACTAAAACTAGACTAGACTAAGGCCAGGACTAAACCAGGACTTAATTTTTTTGTGCATGTGTTTTTCCCACAGATAACTATTACTACCACACGTATCACCATGAACCTCAAATCTGTGGAAACGCTTCAATGGCCAGGTACAAATCCTCCTCATCTCTCTTATCAGTAGTAGTAGTAGTAGTAGTAGTAGTAGTAGTAGTAGTAGTAGTAGTAGTAGTAGTAGTAGTAGTAGTAGTAGTAGTAGTAGTAGTAGCAGTAGTACTATCTAAACTGCTACTGGTATTACTACTGCTTCTACTACTGCAACTACTACAGCACTACCATTACTACTGCTACTATTAATATTACTGCTACTATTGGTATGTGCATGTTCTCACTGTGTTCCTGTGGTACTTGTACTGGTACTACTAATGGAACTGCAATTACTATGATACTGTTATTACTACACTACTACTACTACTACTACTACTACTACTACTACCAATACTACCAATACTACTGCTACTAGTACTGTGGGTGTGTGCATGCGGTCCTTGTGTGACTGTGGCAAAGTGGTTAGCCTGTGTCCTGTCTTCAAACGTTACAGATTAAACAGCATTTGAATGACTTGAGTTTGGTTTGTTTTCAGCCATTGTCCAGAGGGCTTCATCTGTCTCCGAGTCGATGGTGATCCAAACTACAGAAACTTTGACTCTTTTGAAAATTCATTTTTATCCACGTTCAGACTCATGACAAGAGACTACTGGGAGGCCCTGGCTGGAGAGGTCAGAACTTACCACCAGAACTGGGGCTGATACTACTATTACTGTTCTGTTACTGCTGGGGATACACCAATACTGATACTGGTATGCGATATTGGCGCCAGTACTGACAAATTTGCAGGATTAATATCTTGATTGGGCCTTTAATAAGTCTATTTACAGGCTGATTTTTGCTTGGACATCTGAGCTTATCTTCACACAAACCTGTTCAGTAATTATTTGAAGGATAAATAAGAGTTACATAATATAATTGGATTTCTGTGTCATAATAAATAACTGTTTTAAGGAAATAAATACGTCCCTACACTGGTAATTTGTGTCTGCCATAGAATCAATATCAGTACTGCAACTGAAATAGATAGGATCGGTGCATCTCTAATTACTACCATTACTCTTATAAAACATTATATTTTGCGACTACCACCTGCGGCTCTAATTGAGATTGTTGTTGTGTCCTTAGGCCAGGCACTTCACCCAATTTGCCCAGTATGAAAGTAGTTGCTGTGAGAGTGATGGTTATGGTCAGTGTAGCTGATAAGAGCAGATTGGCAGTCTCACCCCGGTCAGTCTGTCCCAAAGCAACTATGGCTAAAAAAAAACAGAGATAAAATATTTTACAGTATCAACTGGGATCAAACCGGGATCAAACTGGGACAAAACTGGGTCTAAACCAAGTCTAAGCCAAAATAAACCAGGACTTAAACAGAACTAAACCAGGTGTAAACTAGGAATACACCAGGTCCAAACCAGGTCTAAACCAGGTCTGTGTGTTTAGGTGATGCAGGCAAATGGAGAAGAGTCAATAATCTTCTTCGTGGTGACGTTGTTCATCTGCTCCTTTTCACTCACTGCTTTCATCATTGCCTCCTTCTTCATTTCCTTCACCGAGCAAACGGAGAAAGAGCTCCACCAGGCCCGACAAGACCAGAGGGACTACAACCAGATCCTGGCCGCTCTCAAGGACAAGGTGGGGACTGAGCCAGGACTAAATCCAGATTAAAACAAAACTAAACCAGTACTAAACCAAGATTTAACTGGGACTAAAGAGGACAAGAAGCATAATGGCAGCTCTCAAAGACAAAGTCAGAAACCAGGACTAAGCCAGGACTACATTGGTTCTTAAAAGTCTTTTTGTCTTGCAGGGTGTGGATGAACTTCCAGAGAAAAAGGGTGAGTGCCCCTAGTGGAAAATATTTAGTAGTGCCACAGTTAACGGTTGTGTTGACAGTAACAGCAGTAGTAGAAATAGTAATGACAACTTTCAAACAAGCAGGCATGTTTTTGATGAAGTTACAGCGTTATAACATGGTAGAAAGCTCCAAAAACTCTATACCCTTTCTTTAAGATCTTAGAAATTGCTCCCCACTTGAATTATTAGCTGTCTGACTTTTTAACCTTTACTTCCTGTTAAGATGAAACCTGAAACTCCCACAGCGTACTGCTTTTTGTAACACTACGCTAAGGCCAGTCCGGTATGTACTAACAGCAGTTATTCAGGTCGCCTGTCACACCAGCTACAACATCTGGAGCGTGTATTTGATCAAAGCAGCGTGGATCATCCGATAATGACTTGAAAACCCCTCTAGACCAAAGATCTATAGACCTATCTTGATTATTTTAACTTATTCTTTTATTATTCTTGATTATATTATGCTTAAGCCTGCTTTTTAACTGCCTGTGGACAACTTTATCTTGGTATTTCATGTTGTTAATACAAAACTGTACAAGATATACTAAAATTCAAACTTTTGGACACTTTCTTGTGTTCTCAATGTTTTTTTCTTTAATGTTCTTCATCATTGTATATATGTGACCAAGAGAGGCTATTTAAATGACTAAAATGTGTTTAAAACGTTATTTATTAAAAATCCAGCAATGCCACCTAGGTTTAGGGCCCAAGGACTCAAGAACTAAAATTGCATGTTAAAATCAAGGGGTGAGCAGTAGATTAAAAACTAAAGAAAATAAACATGTATTGTGAACGTATTTATTGTAATAACTTAAATTTAAGTTATTACAATAAAATATTAAAATCAAAGAATGAAAATGCCCATAAATGGTTAAAGGGTTGTGGCTAAAAGTACTAAAACTCAGTAAAAACTAAGTGGGTTAAAGGTTTATTAAAAAGGCACCTCTAGGGTAAAGTGCTGTGCAGATCTCCCTTGGCCACATGTATCAGGTCAACTCTGGAATACACAACTCAAGGCCACAGCAAACATGCAATAAAAACACACATAAATACACTAATAGACCATATTCCCACATATACGCACAGAAGACAACAAATATACAGGTTAAAGATATACAGGATTATAGATTTAAATCCTCAAAATCGTTTGCTTTGGTGAAAAATATATAGTTGAGTTAATTAACTTCTTTTTGGCTACGTAATCATATATTTGATGTCTTTCGTGTTTATGTAAGTAGTAAAAATAAAGAAAAAAAACAGTGAATGAGAGCGTGTGTCCAAACCTTTGACTGGTAGTGTATACAGGGTAGATTTAGGTGCCAGCTTTCTAACTCAGAAGTTGTCAGTTTGATCCTCACAAATGACACTGCGAGCAAGACACTTGGTAGGCGAGTCTATTGCGTAGAAAGGGCACAAGCAAGGTATGTTTTTGATGATGAAAACACCAAACAGGGAGGTTAAAAGCTTACAAAGTCTGTTAAGGACATTAGAGCAACAATGGTCCAAATGCTCCCAGGCAGATCAGATCCAGAGTTCTACGTTGTTCATCCATTATTTTCTGGTTACATAAGTCTGAAAACTTAAACTCCCAAAGCGTCCTAACAGGAGACATCTGGTCAACCCACATTTCACCTCTGGAGCAATCTGTATTTCACAAGAATCCAGGAAAAACAAGCCAATGTGTGTTGTACTTCTCAAGAGTCAGTGTTTAAGAAGAACAAGAATGATGTTGTAAAACGTTTGACTGCAACGTTCCCTTTAGGTCGTAATTTGATTTTAGATTGATGTTGTGCCAGATGCCCTCCCACACACATCTCTTTCGGGGATGTCACATTACATTTCCTGGATTTCCTGGAGACTAATCCTAACCTTAACCTTAAATGCTAACCTTAACTTTACACTATTTTCAGATTTTTTGTGATTTTATGTTGTTTCCTCATCAAAAACAGACCTGGAGTTGTATTTTGGTTCATTCACATATTTAACACACAAATCCTGAGTTCTGCTTCTGATTGAAAAGACCTTGTGATGTCACTTGGTCATACGGAAAGTGCTCCACTGTGTTTTTAAACTCCATACACTTTCACTAGAATCATTTAGATCATTTCATCCCTAAAACTGTCAATATCTATTGAACTAAAGGTCAAAAGTAGCTGTTAATTTGAAAACTACAAAAAAGTTGGAACATAGAATTTGGACCTTTGGAGATGTAGACAGACTAGTAAAAAGTTACTCAAACATGTGTGAATGAATCAAAACACAAGTCTAGATATGTTTTTGATGACTAACTAAATTATATCATGCTTAAAAGTGCATTGTGTAACTTTTCTGGTAAAGGGCCCGCCAGTTACTTACCTTTATGAAGATCTTATTGCTTTACCTCAAATATTCCAAAGTATGGCATTACATTTTTTAATCTCCATAGAAACAAGCAGGAGATACTATCAGGCCAATGTGCGGGTGAGAGGCAATCCCACTCAGTATGCATATTTTTAAAGTTCCATCCATCCATTTTCTCCCACTTAATCCGGCTGGGTCACGGGGTCAGCACGCTGCCCATTACTCTGCGCACCAGACCCAGACCCTATTCCCTGATGGTCCCTGATTGTAAACTGTTCATACCAGAGTATCCGGAAGAAATCCATCCAGACACGGGGACCCACAACCTTCTTGCTGTGAGGCATGAGTGTTGCCACTCAGCCACCGTGCTGTTTTTAAAGTTAGTTTGAGCTATTAAGAACATAATCGAAAACATGCATCTTATATAAGTTTAATGCCATATTGTGGAACATTATGGGCTAAGCAATAGTGTCCATGGTAGCGGAGCCCCAACCTGAAAAGTTGTGCAGTGTACCTTTAAAGCTCACAATAATTCATTTTGTGTAATACAGTATAGGACTTTTAATCTATTTGAACACATATCTTAACTTTAAATTGTGCTGTTGTTTTATTAGTAAAGGATTTGCGTTATGGAGGCTGGATGTTTGTCCTCTTACGGTTTGGCACGTCCCTGGGAGTTGTGGATGCAGATTTCATTCCCCACATGTTACAAATGTGACACTAAAACCCACCCACACTGACCACACCATTGGCACACAGTGAAATTCGAATGGTTAGAGCAGCTGCAAAG
This sequence comes from Scartelaos histophorus, assembly GCA_000787155.1. Taxonomy (NCBI): domain Eukaryota; kingdom Metazoa; phylum Chordata; class Actinopteri; order Gobiiformes; family Gobiidae; genus Scartelaos; species Scartelaos histophorus. The sequence continues at coordinate 6,615 of KN497059.1, read as the reverse complement.
AATGATCTTGTCTCTCTATGGGGTCATCTTATGTTGAAAGCAACGCACCCTGTTGCTCAGTACTCCACAAATATGTTCTGCAATGCATGGAAAAGAGAAAAAAACACTACATACATCACAGCTACACTTTTAACGGCAGTATCAGTTATATTGTGAATGCTGTTTTGATGATTCGGGGAGTGTTACAATTTTTTTTTTTCCAATCGCTTTGACTTGTTGCTCTATCTGACATTTGCAAAACAGCAATTTTAGTTTTCCTAAACAACATTTTATCTCTGCAAAATGCATCATCAGTCATATCTTGAAGCAAATTTCACTGTCCGGACTCTTAGACTGTGCTCATAGTTTTCATTCATGTGACAGAGCAGCTCAGAGCCTCATAAGCTAATAAATATAAAAGTACACATAACTGCTATAATAAATAGCATAATTTGCTATTTAGATTTTGCAGTGCTTGATTCAAAATATATATGCTAAAGGAAACTCAAAGATGCTGGAAAGCAAATAAATCAACTTTAGTACTGTAATATGTGATGCACTTTTGAAAATCACACAAGACCTTTACACATGTCAGTGTGTATCTGTGTGTCGTTTGTACAGTGTGTGCTGAGACCTTCTCCCTGTTTGGCTCATGTGTGAAATCCTTTGCTGTTAGAATTTAAGTGGTCGCAAATAGTAGATTTCTGCTGTTCTGTTTGAGTTTCTATATTGAAAGTGACAGAGTTTGGGCCAAAGTCTATTATCACACGAGAACAGGCCTGTTGTATTGGAAAAAAAACAAGGAGAATTAACTGATCACGTGTGTTTGCGAATGAGAGCTGTGCCAAGTGTTTTGGAAGCCTGAAAATTGTGTGAGCTGATTAGGGACGTTCAACTGATCTGACCTGTGGCCCTGTTTAGATAAACATTTAAATAAAAGAAAAACTTGAAAAACTTGAAAAAAAAAATAAAAATGCTGGAATATGAGCTGATTCAAGTTTAAAAAAGGGGAAAACCCTGTGTGCTGCAATAGTCAAGATGGCAAGAGCATAAAGTGATTTTTCTGCACTTCTCTGGGTAATTTACAGTCCTTTAACATTTGTCTTTCACTTAAACCGTAGCTAATGCATTTACAGTTCTTTTCAGTGGTTTTAGCACAGGTTTGGTTTAGTTTGATAATTTGATTCAAACTAGTATCTGAACAGCACATACAGATACACACTGTGACATGTGTAAAGGTCTTGTGATTTTCAAGAGCACATTACATATTGCTAAAAGCAGTATTGATGCATTTGCTTTCCAACATCTTCCAATTTTCTTTTGCATAAATATTTTGTATCAAATACTGGATCAAATCAAATACTGAAAAAATGGACTCAGTGTCAGAGGCATAAATCAGTGCTTCTCTGTGGCCCTTGAGAGCTCTGAGCTCACATGAATTCACATGAAAGAAAGAGCACTCTGTTTTTGGAGATGATTGATCAGTTTTGAATGTGAAACTATTTTGCTGAGATTAAATTTTGTTTAGGAAAACTAAAATTCTGTTGAGGATTAGTTGTTTTCAGTGAATAAATGTGCCAAAATGCCAAAAGTATATTTTTCCCCTCATACTTATAAATGTTTTCAATTAGATTTAGTTTTGTCTAATTAAAAGCAAATACAGTGGATTTTATTATGAATTCACAACAACAAAAGTGATATAGTACAACATTAAACCAGATTTCTCCTTACACTACAACATGGAGACATCCCCTGGGTAAAGTGGATGCCAGAAGTATAGTTGCATATTAGCATATTTTCGGCTACAAAACATTTTCATTGATACTTAGCTTAATTTTTTTTATTTTACATCTGCAGAGGTAGTTACACCGAGAGTTAGGGTAATAAGGAACAGTTGTATTCTTAAAACATTTCTGATTAATTTTGTTCTAGTACTAAAAAGCACAAAACTGTATTTGACGCAGCTAATCTTTAAACAGCACAATTAGAGACAGTGAGTGCATTTATTCATGAAGATAGGTCAGATCTGTGGAGACTGGAGACTCCACTCACAATGCATGTTTTTGCATAGTGTTCCACCTGTATTGAATAAATACAAAATATGCATTTACCATAGCTACCATACTGGTGGTTACAGCAAAAATCAGAAAATGTAACTATATTTATTTTACCTGCCCCCATCTGTATTAAATACAGAAACTCAGCAATCGCAGAACATTCTAGTAAAAGCAGACAACCAGAAAAGTTACATAGTGCACCTTTAAACATTCTAAACACTCTTATCTGAGTTCAGGGAAGTATACAGTGTTTTTCTCCCAAACAATCAGGACTCCGACGAGGAGCGGCTGAGTGAAGCTGGTGTGGACACTGTGGAGCAGGGTCATGTCTTCAGCCTCCACGCTATAAAAGGACAGACCTTTGCTTTGGTCCAGATAGACCCCAATTCTGGACCCAACTGGACCTGGTACCTCTGACTGGACCCCGCCTGACAGGAAAGAGAGCTTGTCTTTCATTCGCTGCAAAGCCCAGGAAACATTATTGGTACCTAGTCCACACTGGTCAGAGTAGCCTTTCCTGTGTATGTCCCTGTACGACAGAGCGATTCGGACCATGTCCCGAACGCTCCACTCCACCTCAAAGTAACAGCGACCCGTTAGCTCTTCTCGACTGAGGACCTGGCTCCACACACTGAAGCGCTCGCTGTGCTCTGGATACTTCTGAGCTTCACTTGTGTGTGTCACTTTTCTGTTCCCTTCCGATAGACGCAGATGTGGGAACACAGTGTTTGGGTCCAGGGTGATATCTCGTGCATATTTTAAGAAGTCATCTCTGCAGCGTGGCTTAGCCGGAGGCTCTTGAGACAGTGGGACTTTACATTCACTCAGAGTCTGCTGCAGTTTGTCCCTGAGCACAGACACAGCTCTGGTCACAAACTCAAAGTCTCCTATTGCTCTGGTTTGGAGTCTAGACTCTGGGCTCTTTGTGTTTGTGGACAGCACGGAGCAACACGGCATAGACTGTTTGTGACCCACATTATGGTACAGTTCCTCCAACTCAGAGAGGCTCCTCCTAAGTTCTATGGCCTCCTGCTGTAATCGGTCCTGGAGCTCTTGGACTCGGCTCAGTTCGGTTTTCTCTGCAGACAGAATTTGCTGCTCCACTTCAGAGCGTCTGTTCTCCAGGAGAACAGCCATCTCTGTGAACATGTCCCTGCTGTGCTGCACTGCTCTCTGAGCAAAGCGACTAATGTCCTGAGCTTCCTTTCGGAGGATGTCTAGCTCTATCTCTTTGTGCTGGAGGTTCTGGAGGAGCAGCATCCTCTGGCTCTGTAGCTCAGCCCTCCTCTCTTCAGCTCTGTCAACAGGGGGTGTTGTTCTCTGCAGCTGCTGCACTAAAGTGGATAACATGATGTTTTTGCCCAGAACCGGCCTCTGGCTGTAGTGTCTGCGACACTCAGGACAGCTGTAGGTCACCTGTTGGTCCCAGTGGTTCTGAAGGCAGAGCATGCAGTAACTGTGTCCACAAGGGATGGTGACAGGGTCCCTCAGGAGCTCCAGACAGATGGGACAGGACAGGGCCTCTGCCATTTCACCTTAATGAGAAACAACCACAAAGATAGAGTGTTACTTTATTTCAATGTAGTAGACTATAGTAACAATAAATAAAATATCTATACGTTTTTAACATTCAACAAGCCAAATACGTATATATTTTGATTAAATGAAAAATGGCACAGTAAAATGTAGTTACAGTAGATTCTAGCTGATTTCTTGTAGTAGTAAACAGCTTATAACAACTTAAGGTGTGACTTATGCCACATTCCTCACAACACAACAAATAAACAAGAAGCCAGGATTTATGGGCGGTGAGCCTAACCCATAATGACCAAAAAAATGACACTCTACTCTCATGTTTTCGTATTTCTACCGCAGAGAAAGAATTTATAGCTCCTGTCTGTTTAGTTTTCCGTTTTGCTTGTTGTTTCTGCATTTCTTTTAACATAGTCTATATACATGTAAAATCTTTACATAGTCTACAGTCTTAGACGTCTTAGACGCGTTAGCATAAATATTAGCACCAACAGGTGTCTGGACTGCGTTCATTGTTTTGGAGTGCGCGTCAGCTGCGTCATGACGCCTTGCACCTCTTATAAAAAATGATCGGGGAAAATGAATGATACATTATGCCGTTCTTTAAGGATAAATTCACTTACCAACTTCGCTGGTTAGCGCTTAGCCATAGAAACTGAGGAGTGGAGCCCGGAGAAGCGAGGAGGGGCTGAGGGCGTGAATAGAACCCGGAACAGTCCAATCACAGCGGCCAAAGGTTTCAGTGAGAGCCGCTACCAAAGTAACGTGGTCTTATTTCGACAAAATATGCAGGAATGTTTTGGGGTTTTTTTTGTTTTGTTTTTTTCCTTTTCTGAAACTGCAAATGTATAAAAAAATAAAACAAAAAATACCTCTCTTGTCTTTTTAGCAAGTCTCAGACAATAATTAAAATTAAAACATGTAAGTAAGTATCTTAGTATCCACCTAAAATTTTACTTACGGGTGCATTGTGTAATTTTTCCGGTAGAGGGTCTGTTACCTGCTTGTTTCTATGGGCATGTAACTAATCTGCCTAGAATGTTTCACAGTAGATTAGATAGATACTTTATTTACAGTATGGCATTAAACAGTTCTACTTTACATTTATTCAATTATTGGACTGAAAAGTTATTGTGTAGACCCGCTGAAAAGACTGAGGGTTTATTTTGAACACATTTATAGTTTGAGCAAATAAAAACAGCTCTGCTATCTTTTACTCAAAAAACTAAATTGAGTACTTTGAAAGAAAACTCAAAAATGTACAAAATACAGAATTTCTTGGTATGATATTTTGTAGAGGCTAATAAAATTGTGAATATACTGCGTTTCCCTTTAAAAATGCCTTTACAAATCAAAATTTAAAAGTGCTAAATAAGCTAAATACTAATTGGACTGAAACAGAGCAAAGGATAATGGTCTTTGTAGTTCCCTGTGTTTCATTTAGGTACTGCTGCATCATAACAATGAATTAAGCAAAGGGACTTGAGATTTGATATACTGTGACGGCCTACAGTATTATTGAGAGTCTTTTTGAAGATACTTTGGTGATTGTTACATTACTCTTATTTTTCTCCTTTTTTATGCTTGAAGACTCGGAGCGGACCTGTGTCTCATGTTGGCGACGCATGTGTAGCTGTGACTGTTGTGGATGTTGGGTTCGGCTTAAAAAGGGACTCCAGGCATTTGTGTTGGACCCATTCTTTGACCTGGCCATTATCCTCCTCATCATTATCAATGTGATTTTCATTGCCATGGAGCACTACCCACTCACCTCTGAGTTTGAGGAGATGCTCTCTGTGGCTGAGATGGTGAGTATAAACACTTGGATTCTTGCTAATGTATTGGAAATCTGGTCAGCTATTGAACTGTTTAGTGATACTACTTTCCCTGGGGGTGTGATGGTGTCTGGGTACCTCTCTGTCTGAGGCTTTATTATAATAAACCTCTCTCTGTAACTGCTGCTGTGAGCCTCATCATTTTGGTCTTAAAATATTTGTATTAACCATAGATTTATAGTAAGAACTGGACACGCCCCCTCTATCTGTGACCGTAGATCGGTGGCCGCCCAGAAAGAATTCTCCCATAGAACATGCATGCATTTTTTTGTGACATCAAACTGCCATGTTTGGTTGTCAGGGCATCAACAGCTTTTACCAAGGTCGGATTTTGTAGGCATTCTTTTGTATTTTTACAATATGAACTTTAAAAACTTTTACATTTTTAATTTTTTAAATCATCATAACACCTAAAAGTCAACTTTTTTAAGATTTAGCCTAGCCCCGCTCTGAGCCTGTGTTAGCTCAGCTTCATTTGATTGGAGCCGAACACTATGACGTCAGACTAGCTTGGTCCACTTTTTTATACAGTCTATGGTCCCACCATAGGAATAAGTGTAGAACACCCCCAGCCTGATGTCACTGCAAAGTATCAAAAGCTGATTACAAATGTTGCTTTATTTGAAGACATCCTCTCTCCTCGTCTCTCTCTCCCCACTTGTATGTCTCGCTTTATATCTCTTGGTCATTCTCTCTCTTGGTCACACTCTACCTTTCGGTCTCTCCCTGTTACTCTCTCTTT
>JACN01010320.1:0-13321 GCA_000787155.1 Scartelaos histophorus | reverse complement strand
TGTTACATAAAGGTGAGTTGCTGTACATGTGTATGGAGTATAAATGTAGCTCTGTAGCTCTCGTTGTTCGAGCGGAGCTGTAGGAACCTGTTGGACAAAGAGCTCCTCTGTCCTCTGTTGCCGGAATGGAAATCTACTTATAAAAAAAAAAAAAAAGAACAAATTTCCAAAAGTAGACTTGATTTATTATGGCCGCTGTGTTGTTTGGAGGGAAAAAAATGGTGCCATCAGAGGTATGAAGTTGGTTTTTGAAATTGCTATCAGCGACGTGCCAAGGGTGCCCAAGGTCTCGGGAGTATTTTGCCCAGTCTGAGTGGCTTCTGGGATGAGAGCCAGGAGGTCAGAGCATGCACGCCGGCCAGAAGAGAGCCACTCACAAGCAAAGCACTCCATAAAGTTTATAGATGATGCGGACGAGCGCTGGATGCTAAAGATGGCGGAGACGGCACATTGGAACGCTCCCATAGAAATTACATTGTCCTCCAGTTGACTTAAAGCCAATAAAAGTGATAAATAACGGCGCAGCAATGGAAAGTGTATGAGTGCGCGAGAATAAAGTTGGGATTTTAAAAGAAAAAAATGATACTTCTGCAAGGCTTGAGCAGTTAAAAGTCTGGCTTAATGTTCTGATACTTTTCGGTCACTGGATACTGTGGGGAGCTTGGCTATCTGCCTTAAATTTCCAGCAAATTTCCAGCAAATTTTGGTCAATTTGCTCCCAAAAAAAATACACACAAACCTTTATATTAACACTTAAATACGAAGATTGCACAGCTCTCATAAGATTTGTAGTTAAAAAAGGGCTGTGGGTAAGTCTGCAATGAACCCAAACACTAAATAATTTGAGGAAAATAATCAAAATCAGCCAAAATATCGACAGAGCTTAAAACATATCGGTCGATCTCTACTTAAAAGGTGCACCGTGTAACTTTTTTATGGTATGTTATATGCTTGTTTCTATGGATATGTCATTGCTCTGTCTGGAATGTTCCACAGTATGACATTCAACAGCTCTAACCAATTTTTTTCCAATTCCAGTTGGTTTTAGAGCTCAAAAATACCTAGAAAAAAAGGCGTTCTGACTGAGCTGGGTCGCCTCTCCACGGATCTGACTGGTAGCTTGGTCCAGTTTGGCAATAACATCTCAATGGAGAAAAACATTTGTTGGCTGTAATTTGGTCTAGTTTGGTCTTCATGACAATAGAAAGGTTGACAAAACAATAAACGTCTCCATGGAGAAAAGCATTTGATGGACCCTCCGTCAGAGAAGTTAATCAATGCAACTTGAACGATTAAAAACATAAATGGGATCAGACAAATGTTAGTTATAGTAAAATTCAACTGACAAACAAACAAAAAAACTGTCTTTAAATGTGAAAAGTAATTCCTTTCTTACCTTATGTATTCTGGACATTCTAATTATTCACTTCAATGAGTTTTTAAGCATTTTTTCACAACTTTCAGATGACCAAGTGAAGTTTTGCTGTGAGTTTTTAAGCATTTTTTCACAACTTTGAGACGACCAAGTGAAGTTTTGCCATCAACAACTAGCATGCTAATCACGCACTTCTTAATTATCAGGCACATTTAATAATTAGACGCAGGCAGAACACAACGGACCTCAAGATCTTCTTATACAATACATCTGTACTGTAATTTGCACATGGAAGAATTTAAGAAGTACAGGCTTTATCAACATGCAGTACAAGTACCTTCAAATGCGAAATGATTGTACTTTTATTATTTGTGTCCTGGCCATTGTGAAGCTGTAAATATTCCAGTGATTACTTTGCAAGCAACAAAAAAAACAGAAAGATAGAAAAAACAGTAGTCCCCCAGCATCCCAGCGTTTTGCCTTCTTTTACATAATCTCCTTGCTATAAATAAAATGGCAATTTCTCAAAGCTTTAGCCCTCGAATTCCCCAAATTGTTGTTTTGGTATGAGCCCATGTTCCATCCGTCCCCTGTCTGTTGCAGTGCTACATTTGCCTAAATAATTCATGGCTCTCGTGTTGATCTCTCCAAATTCTCGGAGTGCTCCAGTCTCTGCCAATGCAATCTCTCTGTGCTGAAACTACGCCCTTTGGATGACTCCTTCCCCCTAGTACCAAAATCCCATTACTTTTGTTGATTCCAATAGCCACTTCACCGGGGCTAACGCAGACCCCGGCGTGGAGATCTCCGCTGCCGTCCGGCCCGTAATTAGGACTTTGCCCGTTAACCTGAAGTAGGGCCGGATTTATCGCAAACGAAATGAAAATCCAATTAGCGAATCGCGAAGACTGCGTTTAGTCGAAGTAGCGGGATTTCCTACGCAGTTCTTATCCGGCGTAAAACTGCTAATGCTGTAGTTCAAGGACACGTGTTACGCTATTTTCTGTTCGATGTTGTAATGGTGTTTCCTCGTCAGAAACATAACGGGAGATGTGTTTTGTTCATTTGCGCGTTTTAACTCACAAACCTGCATATTTAGCAGTTCTTCTCTCAAACAAAAAACACTCTATTCTACCTTGTGATGTCACGTGGTAATTCTAGTTCCACCTTGTGATGTCACGTGGTAATACCAGCAGTACTAGAGTGTTTTTAAACTTCATACACCTTCACTAGAATCATCTGGACTATTTCAGATGTGGAATTTCCCATTTCTACGGAAAAAAAGTAGAAGGAGCAGTTAATTTGAAAACTATAGCTTCATGTGGAAGGTGGAATAGTGCATTTTGTGCTCAGAAAGACTAATAATGAGGTTATTCGAACATGTCAGTGACACAAAATACAACTCCTGATGTGTTTTTGAAGAGGTAACAGCATTCTAACATGGATTAACACTCACAAGAGTTAATTTTGTGTAATAAAGGAGCTTTAAGATCTGTGATTGAATTAGTTTGTCACTTCATATTTCAGAATTTTTGTCAATCCTTCGTTTAAAATGTCAATTTTGAACAGAATTGCAACAGAATTAAAACAGAAATCACAAAACTAACAGCAAAACTTCTCTGAAAGTTATAAAACAATAAATTACAAGACATGCCGAGGCTTAGTGTGTCTAAAACAGTTCAAAACACAATTTTAAGTTTCCTTTTTCAAAACAAGCTAAGAGCTGAAAAACTGGGTGAAAATAAAAGTGATTTTTTCTGACAAGCATTCTGATTGCAATTTATGTTTTAATAATAGGATTCTGTTCAAAGTTCACATTTTAAACTCATCTAAGAAATACAAACTGACAAATCAATACAAGAATCATGTTTCAGAACATGTTTGTACAGATCTAAACTACAAGGTTAGCTGTTTTTGTAAACTAACACATACTTGCTTGGTAAAAAATAAAATATTTTCTTTTCTGACAAGTTTTACAGTTTGCAATTTTTTAAGTTTTACAATTTGCAATTTAAGTTTTAATTAATTTTTATACCAGTTGTTCTGGATGTATCTGAACATACTCTGAATATTAAGAACTGACAAAGAAGTGTAATACAAGAATCACCTTTCAGAACATGTTTGTACAATTAAACTACAGTAATTAGGACACTGCCCATTAAAAGTATATTTTTTCTAACAAGTATATAATTATGTTTTAATATTCAGATTCTTTTCATGCATATTCAGAACAACTAATAAAAAAATTAAATAATAATAACTAACAAACTCATACGACATCACATTTTCGACAGATCTAAACAGAATAAGACGGGCTATATTGTCGTTTGTGAAGAAAATTATACATTTAAAGAAATGATTTGCTAATTGCGTTCATTAAAAGTGCAATTTCGATTTAATTGTATATTCCAGCAGTCGTAGCTAACACAGATTTCCGCAAGGAGATGGCTGCTGACCGGGAGGTAATTAGGACTTTGCTCATTAACCTGAAGCTTATTTGAAGACAGAGAATTTAATGAGCCCACAACATCAAGCTAAGATAAATTGGCCTGGGAAATCTAGTGGATTTTTCAAACACGAGACAGGTCTTATCTTTTGGACCGCCGACAAAGGGAGCGTCTGAGTCATGCAGTGTGACGCCCGTATGCAGGTCTTATGATGATGATGGGGGTCTTATTTGGGTATGTTTTAAAATTCACTTCAAATACACCCCTGCAGCAGATGTTGAACAGAGATGGAGTTTCTGATCTATGTTATAAAGTTGTTTCTTAATAAAAAAAACAGACCTGGAGTTGCGTTTTGTTTCATTCACACATCCATGTTTAAAACGCTGCAACGAAACGCAAAACCAGGTACGTTTTTGACATGGTTTAAAGCTCACAAGAGTCAATTTTGGCTTTTTTTTTTGCTTTGCTGCAGAAAATGAAGCAACCCCAGATGCACAATGGCCCACCCAGCCACATAATCCATATGTCGACACCCCAGTTCCACGGAGACACCTGCAGAGGGCTCCACCTGCTCAAACGGGATCCCGCTCCACGTTCCCATTGTATTAAGACAATGCCCCGCTGTTTTTCTCTGCACGCTAAAACACATCCAGTGAGCGCTTTGCAGATTTCTCTGTCTGTCTGTAATCGTTCTATTCATCTGCTTTCAGGAGCTTTGGGTGAATCTGGCGAAGCGGGATCTGGACACGAGGAACGGCCCAATTATCAGCGTCAGGAGCCGACGTGAGGAGGTATAGACGGAGATTGACGCGTCCGTCTGTCGCTCAGGGTGTCGCCGTAATGACTTTTTAGCACCTCAAAATAACCCTCGTGGGGCAATATCGCACGGAAAGGATTTGCTCCAAACGGCGGATAATTACTAGAGTCAAAGTTGTCATATCTTAGAACTCGTGAGTTTAAGTTGCCAAATATCAATAGCACATTTGCCATATGCTGTTTCCAATAACCAATATTAGCTTCATCGCTCTTCTGTTACAATTTGAAGTTTTAAAAGAGACAGTTGGTGATAAATGGTGAATGACAAAGACGACTGCAGACAACAATAATGATGGTTGATTATCAGTGTGACGAGACAGTTCCCACAGACAAGGCATGAGAACGGGTCCAAAAGATCGAGACAAAACCAGATTTTAACATCATTTATAGTAAGTTTTAGACATTACATTTGATTGCATTATACTTTTGCTGTTATTATGTTAACTCACCCTTTCCTTTTTTTTGTCCAATCCAAATAGAAACTAACAGCAAGATGGATTCTTCTGATATTCGTGATAAAACTCTCGAGGAGACATCTTGGCGAGCGCCCACCGTTAGGTCAGTCGGGTGGGTGGTCCAATCACACTGCAGCATTGAGGTTTGTGCAGAAGCTAAAGGCCAAGTGCCCAAACCAACAGAAGCAAACACGGGACGCCCACGGACGTACTTCAGCCTATTTTAGCGTCAATACGGATTATTTAGTTTGTGAAAAACATGCAGAGGGAAGTGCTTTGTGCATCTGTGGAAAGATGTCTGCGCTTTTCTCTCATCTGGATTTAACTAAAGTTTGATTTTCAGCTTGTTCTGCTGTTGTGACACTTCAGATTCAAATAGTTGTCATTTTCTGATCACTTTCAGGGAGAAGCATCTCAGATTGAGAATGTGCAGAAGTCAGAGTCAAAGTAACACACACATCACTCTGGTGTGACATATGGGAAAGGAAAATTATTTTTCTCTCATGTGCAGAGTCTTGTGATCTTGTGTCTGATCACACGAGCCTGCAGCCTGAGAGTTTGTCCAATGTACTGCAAGTATTTTTAAACCACTTTTCCTCCTCTGCTGCTCTTTTGCACAAATATACATCCTCCTAGTTAAATGACAAGAAAAATCAATCACTCTCCAAAAGTTCTTTAAGCAACTTTTGAAAGAAGCATATAGAACATCTAAACATTATTATCCATCTTTTATTTTTTTTTATAATAAGCGTATAATAAGTGTGCAGCAGTGGAAATCACGTCTCCTCCATATATATATATTTCAATTGAAGTTATTTCTGTTGCTTTTTAATTAGAGGTTTTGTGAGTCCTCATCTACGTATAGAAACATAATTAGCTCCCACACAGGATGACAATCATGCTAATTCTATGTCAAAACAAAAGCCAGCTGCACACTTCCATAATTACAGTGCGCCCAAACAAATTCTTCTGCAACTTCTCGAGCACTTTGGAATTCACTGTGGCGTCACAGACACATGATCTGTTCTCATTACGGCTCATTTCCATAGATCCATCTGCATTATTGAGGCGAAATGGAAAGCGCCCGGTGACACTGGCTGTACAGACGTCATCACTGGTCTCTGGAGGTGTGACATAACCGGAGGCTCTGCTCTGTCTGAAGCCATGTCAAGCGAGTTAGACTTAATTCAAGTTTTGTTTTAACACAATCTGCCCAGAACGCACTGGTTTAGCTGGAACTACAACAGCTGAGATGGTTTGTGCTGTTAACAACTTTTGGGGGGCTTGCTGAACATTCTACCATAGACATACACGTAGTACATTCTATGCCACTATGTTTATACTGTAAACTGTATGATATGCATTGGAATGACTGTGGTGTAAGAATAGAAAGGGTATAGAATAATAATTAAACTTGTAAACTTAAACAGACTTTTCGACGTTGTTTTTGGAACGATTCTTGTGTGTTTGAGCAATTTTTCATTCATTTTGTCGATCCACTTCGTTTTCATCTGCGATACACCAGTTCGCCTGCTGCTCTTTACCAATTGTATTTTCTTAATTGGTTTTACGCATGTGAACGTTGTGATTTAAAATGTGCAAATTATAACATTGATCCTCGGGTGTCATAACTGTATACCAGACGCAGGCACAATATGCCTTCTTTAACTACATGGCAAATGTCTGAATCATATTTTTAGGTGCAAATGAGTCAGTAGTTTTGAGCTGTGTTGCTATGGTAACAATGTACGTCAGTCTGGTCATCAAATAAAAGCTTTTTTCGTGGATGTCTATGTGTTTGCAGTGTTTTCTTGATCAATTTCGATCAAGGTTGGCATGTTCGATTTTATTAAGACTGTAAAAACAGGGAATATTTTTCACAATTCAAATATTTATTCAAATTTGGATTCAGTTTCAGTTTCAACCAAAGTGAAGTTGTTTGTCTTTTAAAATAACATGTAACATACTTGAGCTTGTGGAGATGTTTTAGTTGAGATGGTTTTCCAAAGCTTCGTCTCACTGGACAGAACATTGGGCTGGGCCTTGGTGTGTTCATATTGGCATGATGCAATTTGTATTGTTCAACCTTCAAATTATTTATAGACATGTTTGTACATGTGTCCTGCTGCAGTATTCAGTCTAACGCAATGCCAACAAAATCCATATTGCTTATTATTTCACCAACTTGGCAACAATAAATTATTTAGTATCTATTTTGCAAAAGGTAATAGGTAATCCTGCTATTTGGTTGTTGTTTTTTTACTACCTCTGTCATTTACGCCATCTATTTAAACAATTCCGCAGTTTGCAGTTTTACTTTAAAGGTGCATTGTGTAACTTTTTGTTTGGGGGTCCGTCACCTGCTTCTTTCTATGGATATGTCATCATTGTCATCACAGCAGCTTCTTTCTATGGATATGTCATTACTCTTCCTGGAACAACTCTAAACAGATTTGCCTTACATTCATTCAAATTTTATAGTGGTTTTATAGCTCAAACGCAGATAAAAAAAACAGGTTTTCTGACTGTGAGGGGGTGAGGAGGGGCCACTCTGCAGATCTGACCTGTAACTTGGTCTGGTTTGGTCTCCACAAAGAAAGAAAGGCTTGAAAGACTTTGTGAACATTCCAGACAAATCAATAACCTTGAGAAAAACATCTGACAAACCCTCCACTAGAAACGTTACACAATGCACCTTTAACAAATAAATATGTGCGTTTTTTTCCTGTGTTGCGTATGAAACGAGCCGTTACACAATGCACCTTTAACAAATAAAATATGCAGGTTTTTTTTTCTGTGTTGCGTATAAAACGAGTTGATTGGTCGCCCCTCATTTAGAGAAAATGACATTTCTCTGACCTCAGATGCACAGAGTTTAGTGCTTTGCTCATTGATTCTGCAAAACTCTGCAGTGTTTTTCAGTTCCCTGTAATATTCCTTTCTTTTCATGGTAAGCAGCCATGTTTATTTGGATACAGATTGACTATGGCAGTATTGAACAAGTGTGTACTCCAGGTATCCCAACAATCTTTAATACAAGAAAAAAGGTTTGCAGAGGTAGTTTTGCGGCTTATATTTAACTCTGTTACAAAACAAAAGGAAGCGCAACCGATATTTGACAAAAATGTAACTTCATCAGTAATTTAAGTGGAAAAACAAAGTTGTAAACCCTTTTGTTTAGTTAAGCTGTCAGTAGATGGAGGATTAACTCGAGGAGAACATGCAAACTCCATGCATGCAAAAGACAAAGGTGTTTCTATAGCTGAAATGAAGATAGTTTCATGTCATACTGCAGAACTGCTCTCCACTAAAAAAATGCACACATAGCTCACCTTTAAAACTGAAAATCAAATTATAACATTTCCATAGAGACAAGCAGGTGCGGACTCTCCACTAAAAAATGCACACATAGCACCTTTAAAACTGAAAATCAAATAGAAATAATGTATAGGTATCTGTATTTGTCAGAGAAAGGCTTTATTGTGAAAGGTATACCAAGAAGAGCCAGTCTCCAGCGCCGTCTTTGTTGTATTAAGCCTTAAAACATTTATGAACTCAATCGATTTTCTTTCGATTTACTTTAAGCGTACTCCTCACTGTGACCCATTTCAGCTGGGATTGTTCATAGACAATGGCAAGCCCCTGCAGTGCAACCGCAAGAGGAGATAGAGCGGGAGGTGAGGTGCAGAATCTCAATGTGGCGTTATACCAGACTTCACCAAATACTACTACAAACACTTCTACTTCTACTTCACATGTACTGATTTTAAAGCTTCTATGTTATGCAGAATAAGCTTTTAACCACTTTTAACCACATTTGAATGCTGTTACCGCCTCAAAAACATATCCGGAGTTGCGTTTTGTTTCATTCGCACATGTTTGAGTAAACCTTTAGCATTAGTCTGTCTGCATCTCCAAAGTTCAAAATGCTCTGTTCCACCTTGTGATGTAATGATGTAGTTTTCAAGGTAGCAGCGACCTTTAACCTTTTATTCTGCAGAGATTCTAGTGAAGGTGCACGGTGTACGACCACGGAGCACTTCCTGTATTACCACATGACATAACGAGGTGGATCAGAGTGTTTTTAGTGTGAGAAAACAACTCAGACTAAATATTCAGGGGCTTGTGTGAATGAAACACAACTTCAGGTATGTTTTTGGTTGTATATATAATGTTTTTGAATATTATAACATATATCAGAAAATACTGTAGAATTCTGAATTTGATTTCTCATGGTGGACCAAAAACAAAATGAAACAAATGTGCTAGTCTGGTATAGTTTGTCGTTACTCTGAGTGAGTACACGTCCCTGGCAGTTTGGGCCGTCGAATGCCTCCCCTGGTCTGCATCAAATGTTTTATTGGGATCTTTGAGGTTTGATTCACCTCAGTTGTATTTCCCATGTTCACATTTTGAAAAAACAGTTTAAATTGGACCAGGACAGTTATCCAGTTGTCCTGGTCTTAGCCATAGCAGCATCCAATGAACGCAATTCAGATCCTATCGTTATGCTAATAGCTGTGCCACTGCCCACTCCACTCTCTACTGTCACCAGCAGATGGTCACAGACTAATTCCCATTTTCTAATTTAAAATAATGTCTGCACTCTGGAAAATATACTTATACCAATAGGACATTTAGGTGTGCTCCCCCTGCTGTCAGAAATGGGAATTAAAAATCAGAAAGCAAACAAATGAAGTCCTCATACACTGTGAACGCTTTGCTAATAGAGATCTAAGTCTGGATTTTTACCTATGACGCAACACAACTGGCAATATCTAAACTGAGACTCTAGATTAACAGATAATTGAGTTGAAGCAAAAATAAAACTCCAGTTATGTTTTTGTATGAGGGAAAAACATGATCAAAAAGCTCAAAAATCTTCCTTAATATGCGTTCGTTAAGTTCCAATCTAACGGCGTCTAAAAGCACCGGAAAAAATGGAGCGAGGGATGCGCCGCTAAAGCTCCACCTGGTAAACAATCTCTTTTTTTGCTTTATTTAATAGCCTCCCCGCGACACACAGGCTCAGAGAGTGTTGTCCATTGCAGGTGATGGCTGTTGGTGCTAGAGACTGCAGTGGGGAGTAAATTGCGTTGGAGAGGCAGAGGCACGAAGCATGAGTGATCACCGCAGACACCTCGCCATCCTCC
Source organism: Scartelaos histophorus (assembly GCA_000787155.1). Classification (NCBI taxonomy): domain Eukaryota; kingdom Metazoa; phylum Chordata; class Actinopteri; order Gobiiformes; family Gobiidae; genus Scartelaos; species Scartelaos histophorus. The sequence continues at coordinate 3,075 of JACN01010320.1, read as the reverse complement.
TGTCAGGAAAAACAAGGATCCTGCCCCCTAGAGGAAGAGGGCCCTGCATGCGCCGTATTGAGCTCATTTGTTGGCTCACATCTCCGCACAGAGTTTCCTGTTGCGCCCTGGGCCTCGGGTTCTCTTCTCTTTTTCTTGCCAATCTGTCTTTCTTTTGCTCTCTCTCCGTCTCTCACTGTCGCTCAGGCTTTTTCACAAACTCTCACTTTCTCTGTACATCTCTGACTCTCTCTTCATCTTTCATTAAGTCTTTCTTCATCTCTTTGCAGCTCTGGTTTAATCTCTCCATCTATTACTCTCCGATCCCTTCATCTCTCACTTCCTATTCCTCTCTTTCCATTTTGCTCTCATACTACAGGAGAATTTGCCCGATTTTGGCTGCGATTTCTTCTCCCCGAGTCTGAGGAGGTGTGACCCAACTTTTCGTCTTCGTGTGCGATGTTGAAGCCACTGCGAACCTCGTGTGTGGCGTCGCTGTCAGATCGTAACCAGGAGAGTAACGGACACAGAGTTGCAAGATACAAACTTGGGATATAGCGAAAATAAAGACTTTATGACTCACCTCTTGTAACGTAATACATTTGAAGTGCAGCGACTCATTCACATTCTCCATAGAAATTGTCCTTCGCAAATAATCCACAAAACCGCGCTATTAATCCAGTTGAAGGTGTTTTTTGAAAGTCAAAATGTGAAAGTAGATCCTTGTGTGTTAGTTTATATCCATGTAGCTGATGTGATGATGTGAAGCTGCAGATTAGTGATAGTGACTCTACTTCCTTTGGACTTTATCACCAATCTTTGATGCTTTAAAAATCATGTATCTGAAATATCGCACCATATTTCACAAATAATAACACAATTTTGCAGTCTGTGGTGTGTGGTTTTGTCGCATGTTTAAAAATCATAGAAGAATGAAAAATCCTGTAGTGTGTAGTGGCTTTAACTCATTTCTAGGGGTGTAACGGTTCACAAAAATCTCGGTTTTGAGGTCACAGTTCGGTTCATTTTCTGTACATTATGGGAACAAAATGCTAAACCATTTGCTTGTTGTTTATTTGTGTGTTTATTAAACCAATAAATTTTTTAAACATTATACAAATGAGGAAACTGCAAAATGCTGCTTGGTAATACTAATAAGATAAATAAATATTCTCAAATAATGAAATATTGTAAAAAATATAAGCGCCACCAAGGCCCATTCATACTTCATAAGAACTTTTAATGCACTGTAAAAACAAGTTTTACACTGCATCAGATAACAGTATTAATTCAAATAATCTGCATAAATAAACTCAACTTTACAACATATAACCCAAAACCACTATAGAGCCACAGCCCGTTTGGGATTATAATGGGTTTAATGCTGAAAAAAACAGCTCACTCCTTTTGCGCTGATGTGATCAGCTTCTGTGGGACTGAAGGCCACTCAGACTCAGTGGATTATGTGTTGTTTCTGTGGCAGAGGGAGGAGTTCTCATGGTGAGTCTGTTCTGTGAGTATATGGTGTTGGAGAAGACGAGCCTCAGTGTAGCTGCACAAGTTCTAGCTGAATGTAAACACATAAACTCACTCGTGCACAGGCCTGTACCAAACCCATCCCATACCAGTACAAATAAATGTACCATTACACTCCTACCCATCTCCCAATATCTCTCTTTGTGACTTTCTGTCTTAATTTACATTTATCTCTCTCTCTCTCTCTTCATCTCATGTGTTCTCTGTCCATCTTTTGCCCTCTCCATCTCTCTCCCCATTTCAGAAGCCCTCCTCTCCCCATGTCTAACTCTCTCCTCCTCTTCACTCTCTCATACACTTGTTCCATCTTTCACTTTCCATCTTTCCCTGTCTCTTCATCTCTCTCTCAATGTCTCACCCCTCCCCCATTTCTCAATCACCCCCCTCTCTCTCTAGCGCTCTCTCCCAATTATTCTATCTCTCAATCTCTCCCTCCCTCTCTCTATCAGTAATTCTCCAGGCGTCATTCGTTTTCCCAGCCAGAAGCTCATTATGAGACATTTCAGTGGCGACCATCACCTGCCAGGTCTCAGTACGGCCCACGTCGCACTTGTGTACAAGACGAGGATTTTCAAACCTCCAGCACGGGTTACTACACCTGAATATAGAAATTAGAGTGACTAAGCCTTCTAACTATACTGTATTTTGAAATATAACGCTTTCTAGTACTTTTCAAATAAAGTTATGCACTGTGAAGATCGCCGACTGATGAGTTTACAGTTGAATTTCATGTTTGGAAACTAGATTTTGCAATCAGCCAGTAAGTCAGTACCAACTGTGCTACTGTCACCCACATGTTCAGGCTAAAACAAAATGGCAGCGTACATGTAAAAAAAGGGGGGGCACAGGATGATGAATTCAATGACCAAAGCAAAAATAAGTAATATTTTTGAGAGGAGTTGTCTTCTGCATTTGAGAAACATGCAACGGCAACTTCGGCAGGCTCTATTTGTGGTCATAAGTCTGACAAAATCTAAGAAAAATGCAAAAATGGCCCAGTTTCCTTCATCTACATGTCATTGTAGCATTCCATTATGTTTGGCTAATCAACAATCACAATCATCCCTCAGTTTTCACCGTTTCCCCACTGACGCACAACTCCGAGCGCACTGGGTACAGGCTATTAGAAAAGCTGAGGGTGCCAAATTCAAGATGATTCCAAACAGTATGTATGTTTGCAGTATCGTGGTTCATCCAAGCATGGTAAATAATAAAAGATTCAGATAACTTCGATTAAAACCCTGCATTAGGTTTGAACATCCAAAATATGTTTTAGAGGTTGCTCAAGCTGTATGAAGTTACTTGAAAACTGACTAATTTTGCACTTTTGCACTTTTTATGGACTTTAGAAGCAACTTTTATAGACTGTCTATGTAATTTTTATGCAAATTTCAGTTTGTATTAAATTATTCAAATGCACGTTATTTATTTGGTTCGCTATATTAGTATAGGGCAATTTTCAAGTGCCGTGAGCAGCCTCTAAACATGAATTAATTTGGATAAAATTTGGACCAATATATTGGCCAGATGTGAAACCAAATGCAGGATTTTAATCTAGAA
>KN497054.1:0-12002 GCA_000787155.1 Scartelaos histophorus | reverse complement strand
AAAAGAGTAAATTCTTCAAAATTGGATCCATCAAATCCATCAAACAGAAAAAAAGTATCATTGTTGATCTCCTACACTAAGCACTGTTTGAAAATGTAGTAATTTAAAAATTTATGAGTTTAAAACACATTTTGAAAGTTGCACAAAATGACATCCAAAACTGAGGCATTTGTACTTTTGTGACAAAGACGTCACCAGTAAAAAACTATTTGAAAATTGTTTGATATGTTCATGCCAAGGCTGACAACATTCTGCCACAGAGATAAGTTTATGATTTTGTGCATTTTTATAGTTTGTGTAATCAGTTGTCATTGATTCTACGTGTGACCCTTTCACCGAATGACAGTTTGATACTTTAAACCTGAAATATTCTTTCATATTTTGGTTTCTTCATTCAAATGTGTATTGGTACAACTAAAGTGATATAAAACAAATACATTTAATCAATTTAAACCTTTATATATGAATAACTAGAAACATTGAGGCTTCTGGACACAAACATGCCAAAGTCACCTCACAGACCCGTATAAGCTACACTAAACTTTACACACGCCCTCTCCTGTTTGTTCATTTTTATTTTTACTATTTTTAATATTTCATACTGACACAGACGGCATCATATATGAAGCAACATAAAGGAAATTATGTAGCAAAGACAAAAAGGGTTAATTTGAGGATTTGAGCTCAAATAACACATATATAAAAAAAAAAACAAACACTTTCTTACTTTGCTCCATAATTCCATATATAAAATAAAATGAAAGAAAACCATTTAACTGGTGGTGTATGTATAGTCACTGTTGTTTTGGGAAAATTAGTTTACATTTGCCCACTGACAGAAGGGTTTGCTGTTTACTCCTAAAACCAACATCTCATACTGCTGGTGTGTCCTTAAGCAAGACATTCTAGCCACATTGTCCATGTGATGAAAGATGAGTGTGAACTGGTCACGTTTGGTTGTTGCGTAACTGTTCAGCGTTACTAATCTGGCTGGAGTGCTTCCTGTTGACCATATTCAATTTACATCCAATCTATCTATAGTAGGTGCAAGTTTAATTTAGAAAAACAGATTAAAAACTCAATTTGAAGGTCCTGTTTTACAGAAAATTGATTCTTGTGATTTTTAAACCATGTTATAATAATTCTCCTCATAAACAGACCTGGAGTTGTGCTTTGGTTCATTCACACGTGTTTGAGTAATCCTTTATTCTTCTTCTTTCTTTCTACATCTCCAAAGCTCAAAATGCTCAGTTCCACCCTGTGATGTCATGAACTGGTAGTTTTCAAGCTCACATTTATCTTTTACCTCTAGTTCAGCAGAGATTGACAATGCGTTGGCTGGATTATTAGTATCTAAATGATTTCAGCGAAGGTTTATGGAGCTAAAAAACACAGTGGAGCACTTTCTGTATTACCAAAGTGGAGTGTTTTTTGTTTAAAAGAAAAACTCATCCTAAATAAGCAGGTTTTGTGTGTTAAACATGTGTGAATGAAACAAAACACAACTCCAGGTCTGTTTGTGATGAGGAAACAACATTACAACACAGATCATAAAGTAGCGTAATACGGGCCCTTTAAACCCTGCACCTTTTTGGTTTTATTCTGTTAATTATTCTATTGTTTAAACACTCGAATAGCTCTCTCCCTAATCACCCACCCTGGTTGCCGTCACTAGCCTCTCACAAACAAACGGCTCTATGTTCTCAAATCCTCCAAAAGTATGAAGTTATGCGCGGAATTATCCAGCATAGATCTCACTCGGTAATTTGTAACAGACCGATGCTGTTTCCTTGTAGCTTAACGGGAATTTTGGGACGCGGATGGAGGGAGGAGAGGCACAGCGGTGATGTCAGTCCAGCCCACTTCTACGGGACTACAAATACGTGAAGACGCGCGGCGGCTACACGTATCAAGTGAATCCAAACGCGCTACGGCAGCATCGCCTTTTACGCACGACCGCAGCGCACAGAAGCTCGCAGTTTGAACTTGCCTTTACTTCATTTTTGGTAAGTTTAGTCTTTTACTTCTATTTGCTCGTGTTTCTGACTTTGAAGCGCGCGTCATGGCCAGTGCGTGTCGCGTTTCTGTCACTGAAATAAGACGTCTATGGTCAGACTTTCCTCTCGGGACGCCGCGCACGCATGTCTTTCATTCCGCGTTTTTCTCACCGCGGTTCCTTGGATGTGACATATATAGTAGAGTGTGTAGTAGTGGTAATAGGAGAGGAAAAGCCCCGTAGTATTTGCATTTTGGAGCGCTGCCAGGGAGACCCGGGGACAGGCTGCGGCGTTTGGTATGCGCGCCGGCTTCCCACTGGGTCATGGTGCAGAGTCGGATTCCCACACCAATAGTGGACCTGTATTTTTAAAGGGCTCATATTGCACTATTTTTCTGCTATAATGCTGTTTTCTTACCACAAACACATCTGGAATCGTCTTTTGTTACATTCACACATGTTTAACTTATAAATTCTGCATATTTAAGATGCGTTCATGCTCCACTGTGTTTTTAAACTCCATGCACCTCTACTAGAATCACTTCAGATCGATTCAGACCGGAATTTGCCGAGATTTGAAGCTACGGCTATTGTTTTAGCCTCATTCAAAGACACACTCCTTGATGCACCAGCAGGGATTAGGGACTCAACTGATAAAGGTTAACAATAATAATACAGGATTTCTCAAACAAATACAACTCCAGGTCTGTTTTTGATGAAGTAACAGCATTTATAACTAAGGATGCATGATGATTCCAATAGTAAAGCTTCACATATCTGCCTTTAATCTAAACTAAAATATGTCAAAGCTGATCCAAATGTGTGATGTAGCTGTTATCATTTTAAGCACCTGCAGAACTACTACTAGAGATCGAAATTCAAAGTTTCAAAGACCAGTGCATCCCTAATTATAACACACTAAAAGCTCAAATTGTACAGTTTTGCGTAATATCGTTTGAGGGAATATGGGGATTTTTGTGCTAGGGTAATGGTCATGAAAATGTATGAAAAGTATTGAACTCAACTATGGTCATTTTTTGAAGAAGTTTTTTGCATGTTTATATAGAACGCCATTGTTTTGCCATTGGAAGGGGCCGGGCTGCTTCAGCAATAGCAATAGTTTAAATTTCATTCACACACATTAAAAAATCTTGAAAAAAAAAAAACCTTAAGATTATGTCATGTAAGTAGAAATTCAGAATCCAAAATGTGGAAACGTTTTTCAAAATATCTTACCAATAATCACATTAAAACATCAATAATATACATGTTTCCCATTAAGAGAGGAGACTGTGGTTCTAGAAAGAATCTTAATAAAAATGTGTGATACATATAATATTTAAAGGTGCACTGTGTAACTTTTTGGTTGGGGGTCCATCACCTGCTTGTTTCTATTGATACGTCACTGCTTTACTTGGTAAGTTACACAGTATAGCTTTAACCAGCTCTTGACATGCATTAAAGTACAGGTGGTTTCATATAAACTATCTAGAAAAACAGGCATTCTGATAGTGAGCGGGGTCGCCTCTCCACAGATCTGACCTGTTGGTCTGGTTTGGTCTCCATGGAGATAGGAAGGTTTAATACCACACAGTGAAACATTACAGACAAAGCAAAAACATCTCCATGAAGAAAAGCATTTGATGGACCATCCAGAAAGGTTCCACAATGCACCTTTATGCTAATCTAGTTTTGTCAAAACTCTACAGAAGTGACTTTCATTTAATTTTTTACCAGTGCTTTCTGATTAGTGTGGGACATTTAGACAATACTCTAAAAATGGTATGAAATAAAATTATTCAAATCTGCAGAGCCTCAGTTCAAAATTAGCGGGAAACACAAATTTTGGGTTATGCAAAAATACAACATTTGCACAATTTGTTTCCACTTCATTTGAATGTTGACGTGGTAATTTGCGTAATAATCCTCAGAGTCTGTAGCTTGTGCGGTTCAATGGTGGTTTTCTCCAGTTCCACCATGTTTGTGAAGGGAGGGAAGTTCTTTTATAAGTTTCCTTCTGGGAACAGGTGCAGTGTTTTAAAAGGCCTGCGGTCAAAATTCATGGAACTGATCTGGTGACGTGCCGTTTTTATTGTCACTACAAAGGAGGCCAAAGTTAAGCTTAAAGGGCCCAGATTACACTATTCTCTGATCTATGTTATAATGTGGTTTATATAATGTTCATATTTTGTTTCATTCACACGTTTAAGCCTCCATATTTATCGTGTTCTTCTCTCAAACCCTGTTCCACCTCGTGATGTCATGCTGTGATACAGAAAGTTCTCCATTGCGTTTTCAAACTCCATGCACCTTCACAAGAATCATTTGGATAATTTCACCCTAGAACTGCCCATTGTTACTGAACTAAAAAGGAGCTGTTAACTTTATTTACCACTTTATGACATCACAAGGTGGAACAGTGTTTTCAGATTAGGAGAAACTCAGAAAAACTCGGCCTAAATATGCAAAATGTGTGTGTTAAACAAGATAAATCTCCAGGTATATTTTTAATGAAGAAACAATATTATAACATAGATCACAAATAGTGTTATATGGGCCCTTTAAATCTTGGTTCATGAGTTATTAAGACTAATTTAAAGAAGTAAAATGGAAAAAAAAGATAAAAATACATAATATAATTTCAAAACAGACATATTTTCCACTTTGTAAACCCTCTTATCACCACTACTGACCGTTCTGTTAATATTTAGTGTAACGCGAGATTCAAAAACAGTGGACACTCCTCTGTCTGAAGTTACTTTTCCATGTACTCACTGTCTGACCGTATGACTCCGCCCATAAACACAACAAAGCCCCGCCCCTCGCGTTTCATTGGTCCGGCTTTATCTCCCAGACGAAGGATTGGCTCAAAGTCACTCGTCAAGTTCAGGGTTTGAAAAGGGAAGACTGAGAGAAGCTGCAGTTTCAGGTGAAGGTTGAGTCAAGAGTGAAACTGACAACTCTGAGCTGGTAGGTGCATGTGCTTTCATATAATACTATAGTAATAGTAGTAGTAGTACTAGTAGTAGTAGTATTCATATTAGTAGTATTAACAGTATTAGTAGCATTAATAGCAGTATTGGATGTTTAAGTAGAGTTTAAATAGTTTTACCTTTGCTTTTATGTATTGTGTGATTGTTAGTTTTATGAAGTTGTAGTATTAGTATTAGTAATAGTAGTAGTAATAGTAGGAGTTCATGTAGTAGTTTGAGTAGTTTTACCTTTGTTTTTAAGTATTACATGATTGGTTTTATGAAGTTGTAGTAGCAGCAGTATTGGATGTTTAGAATAGTATTGCTAAATTAAAGAGACATGCTGCAGTAACTACTAGTAGTAGTAGTACTATTAGTAGTATTGGTAATAGTAGTAGTAATAGTAACAGCTGATGCAGTAGTTTTAGTACTTTTATCTATTTTTAAGTATTATGTGATTGGATTTATGAAGTTGCAGTAGCAGTAGTATTGGATGTTTAGGATAGTAGTACTAAATGAAACAAGCAGCACTAACTAGAAGTAATATTAGTAGTATTAGCAATAGTAGAAGTAATAGTAACAGTAATTTAAGTAGTTTTATCTTTGTTTTTAAGCATTACGTGATTGGTTATATGAAGTTGTAGTAGTAGCAGCATTTGTAGAGGAACAGCATGTGCCTGGATCAATGATTAGTAGTTGAAAGACATAGCAGGAGTAGCAGCCGCAGTAGTAGTAGTAGTAGTAAATGTAGTACTAGTAGATTTATGTATTGTTTGTTTTTTCATAATTTTGTGGTTGAGATAGTAGCTTTTGTAATAATACTAGCGTTTTCAGTTGTATTGGTGTAGTTCTGTGCATGTTTTGTAGGTGCATTTATAGTTGTGATTGCTTGAAGACTGCAGTAGTAGTAGTAGTATAAGTAGTAACAGTTGCAGTAGTAGTTGTAGTTTTTATGTAGACTGTGCTAGAAAATCAGAAGATGAAATATAGTGTTTCCAGTAGTAAACTTTGTAGTTACAGTTACAATATCTTCACTGTACTTTTATAAATATTTCTATGTGCAGATGTACATAGTAGTACAGCAGTAGTAGTAGTAGTAGTAGTAGTTATATTATAATCTGGTGTCTGTTGCTTAAAGATATCTGTGGTCAGTAAGTCTCCACCCTTGAATGAATGTGGGTATTTACAAAACAAAACCTGCAAAACAAGAACTGGTTTGAGAATAAAGAATGAGATTAGTTAGTCATGAGATTTGTTTTAGTTTAGTTAATTTACTTTGTTAATATTTTCTCTCATGTATATAGAAACGTTTTAACACTGGACTATATACGCTGAGTTTTACGTTGTTTAAACCTGTATATTTCAGCTTCCTGCAACATTTTGAGGACTTATTCCCATTAATGAACTGAAATTACAAGTAGTTTTTGATGTATGCTTTGCTTTCAAATACAGTTTCCTCAAATGCAACAACACAATGACTGAATGAGCTCCACCTTTGTATATTTTGTGTGACAGTGGAGTGTGCACACAGTGTTTCAGAGCAGATTCTTGTCCTCGCTGTTCCTGGACGTCCCGGTGGAGTGTAGGTTACATAACAGCCTTTCATTAATATAATTGACTGAGTGCATGTTAACACAGAGCAGCCGCCTGCTCAGCCTCTGTACACACTCATTATAAATCCAACACAACTATAGAGTGAATGTGGACTGTGATCACGATTACTTTTGCAGTATTTGTTTTAATAATGGGATTCTGTTCAAACAGCTCATTTCCAAGGTCCTACATTAGGCAAAACTGACTCTTGTGAGCTTTAAGCCATGTTATAATCGTTTTACTTTGTCAAAAAAATACAATAAGTTGTATTTTGTTTCATTCTGTTTGAGTAATTGTCTATTATTAGTCTGTCCACATCTCCCCATCTCAAAACGCTCTGTTCCACCTTGTGATGTCACCTTATGGGTGATGTCCATAGAAATATAATCAAATCTGGAAAATGAATCCAAGATGGTGCTGTATTGTTTTCAATGACCCGTGCTCATTGGCACATGACCGCAAAAAAGATTTTTACTTCCGCTTTTACTTCCTTCTTGGCTGAATGCTGCTCAGCATGTGACATCAGAAAAGGCCAGTCGCGCCTGTGGTCAGACCAGGGCAGAGCGGAGCTACCACAGGCTCAGAGCAGAGCTACACTAACTCTTACCAAGCCGACTTTTAGGCACTATGATAAAAAAAATGTTTGTGGGCAGTTTGATTTCACAAAAAATGCTTTGTGTTCTATGGGAGAATTCAGTCTGGGCCGGAGCTGCAGTACCTGGAGCCACTAATAGAGGGGGCGTGTCTTATCCAGTTCTTATATTAGATCCATGGTGACATCACACTCTCTTAGTCCCCTTCTTGTACAGTCTATGGTTTATTCACTGTGATGAACTCCCACTGAAGCAGGCCCTGCTCTGTGGCCTATTGTATTGTGTTTTAAATTGAATGTAGCTTGGACAATGCAGCTGATAATGATCTGTACCTCTTTTGTTTTCCTCTCAGGGCGAAACAGGAAAAGCAGACAACAAAAGCCCAGCGCCTCCAGCTGTCCGGGGGGATCAGGTGCCACAGACGCGTCCAAAACAAACCGGGAGGTCCTCTCTGCACCCAACAAAGGAGATCGGTGGGTGACATGAATAAGTCAAGTTATGTTGCTCTACAATGGTAAACTGATGTTACCGTGGCGCCCTGTGAGAGCTAAGATTACAACATGGAACCTGTCTGCTTTGTACACACCCGCTTGTCTCCATGGAGATGTTATTGCTTAGCCCTAATGTTCCACAGTACGGCATTAAACATATCTGTGTAGGTGCTTCTGGTGGAAAAACAGGCGTCTCTACACAGATCTGACTTGTAACTTTGCCCGTCACTTGCTCGTCTATGTGGAAATAAATGCGTTTAATGCCGTACTGTGAAACATTCTATGCAAAGACGAGCAGGCGGCAGACCTTCCACCTGAAACAATACTATTAGTTTAAAGCCACACCATGGAACATTCCTTTTAGAGCAGTGTAATCTCTATGGACACAAGCTAATCGCACAGAAATGTAACATAGTGCACCTTTGAATTAGCTATTTTTTATATTTTGTCGCTTATTACACAAAAAATGCAAATCCACGTATCCCCAATATATTTGATTTTGAACGTATTCAAATCATTCACTAAATATTTGGATCACAACTGCTTCGTATTATTAATTTTGCCAGTAACTTTTAATTAAGTCAGTTTATGGAGCTCTTTACGCAATAAAACCCACATATTGACTTCAACCCGTGTGTGTTTGTATCAGATCTCAAAGCTTTTCCTCAGCCCCGCTTCATTGTCCATACGAGAGCCACAGGAGGCCAGTCCCTTCCCGCTGGTGCCCGCAGACAGAGGCAGGATGCTGGCTAAGATCCTGGAGGACATGTGGGTGGACCCCGACGTCCTGGAGGCCCTGAGCGAGGAACAGAAGAGGATCCTGTTCGTGAAGATGAGGGAGGAGCAGGTCCGGAGGTGGAACGTGAGAGAAGAAGAGGAGAGGAGCAGAGGCCTGGACTACTGCAACAGAACCAACAAGACCGGTAAGATATGCAGCTCATCCTGTTAACTGTGGGCATTGCTCTGTCTGAAGATCTGGTATTGAAATTACGCTTTAATCTGAGCTGTTTTAGCACAATCTGGCCAGAAAAAGCTGACTACACTGCAAATGTATCTGATGTGGCCAAGATTTTAAAACTTATATCAGGTTATTCATCTTGTTTTCAGATTTATTATTAACTTAACAAGTTCTGTGACTGCTGCATTCTTGTCTAGAGGGAGTTTATTTTAAGATCTTGCACAGGACGGATCATTTCACTACTTTTATGTCATTTTCTGATAGATTCAAGTGTTTAGATCTTAAATTTTGGCCAGATTAGCTGATTTGTGGCTCTCAATTTGCTGTTTGAAGTCACATTATGTAACTTCTGGCCAAAAAAATACTAAAAATACAACAAAAAAAAACTACAAAACATCTTCATTCTGGTCATTTTTATTATAGAATTAGAGAAACATGTGTCCTTACTGAGCTGAACTTGCATCTCCACCAAACTGACTCCTATTTCCTATCCTTTGGTTCTAATTTTCTACAGTATGACCTAAAAACGTCATATTCGTAAATGTTCCGAATTATATTTTGGACTTTCTATTTCCATGGGATCATTTATATATTGTTACATATTATTACATACTTAAACTGTCAGATTGCAGGTTTATTGATCTGGTTTATGGTTAATATCTTTGTAATTACTGCGCCACATGAAGCAAAACCTGACACAAAGTTCAATCCCTTATCTGTTGGCATCACCAAACAAAAGGGAAATTATGAAATGATGTTTTGATAATAGCTCAGGCGTGAATGCGGACTTTAAACCATAAGATTACTATGGCACGTCTGAGTGATAACATTCCAAATAATAATGATAAGGTTCAATATTTGTAGGTCATAAGTTTGCAGATTTCTTTCAAAAACACTGCCTTTTATTTGGGGAAAGTTTGAGCAATTTAGTAATTCATAGGTTCTATATTACAAAAAAATAATCCTGTGAGCTTTTATCCATGTTATAATGTTATTACTTCCTCAAAAATATACCCTCAAAATGCTCTGTTCCACCTTGTGATGTCATGCAGTGGTAGTTTTCAAGTTAACAGCAACTTTTTACTTTTAATTCAGTAGAGATTGGAAATTCCAGGTCTGAAATCATCCAAATGATTCTAGCAAAGATTAACATGGAGTTTAAAAACACAGTGGAGCACTTCCTGTATTACCACGTGACATCACAAGGTGGAACAGAGTGTTTTCAATCTGAGAAAAGAACCTAAATAAGCAGGATTTGTGTATCAAACATAGAGAAGAAATCAGTCAAATAGGCCCTAAACTATGTAAAGTCTGTACTAAATCACAAGTAGGTTTAGTCCAGGGTTCAGTCTCAGTTGAATCTTAATTTTATTGTGGTGAGTGTGCCAGAGTTCATGTCCCTAACCCTTTAATCCCACTGATCCCTTAATGATCAAAACAAAAAGACAAAAAGGAGAAATATAATTAATTTCTTTAAATAGGACACCCTGTGCAAACTGTGTCCTTTAATGATCTCAGATGTCTTCAGTCTTTGGGATGAAACGAGTAAAGACTCTGGTTGGACTGGTTCAAATCGAAAGGTACACTCCGAGGCTAAAGTATCTGCAGCAAAGCATTATGGGAAATATGCATCTGCAATTACATTTGAAGGAACAAGGAAAAGAATGAAGATTATTTTAAGAATGATAAAAACTCCAAGAATGTTCTGGGAACTACTTTCTCTTGTACAGATGTACTACTCTACATGCACGAGTAGTTGTGTAACAAATAGAGTGGAAGATATTTAACATACCAAACCTTAAGGTGCTTCAGGTTCAGGAAGGTCACTTTTTGGTTGGGGTTTTATCACATTTTTGTTTCCATGAATATGTCACTGCTCTGCCTGGAATGTTCCACATTATAACATTAAACAGCTCTAACTTACATTTATTCAATTACAGGTGGTTTTATAGCTCAAAATACCAAAATAAAACTGAAGAACAGTACAGCAGTGTGCAATATGCAATATTATGCAATATTAAAGATGACTCAAACATGCACAAGTCACTCCAAATGCAACTTCCAGCGGATCGAAAAGTCGATTTTGCAGAATAAATCTGCTTTAACTGACAAAACACAAACCCTTTTAGTGCTAATATTCTGGTTCTATTGCTGCTAATAATCTGACTGAAGTTGTTAAATATTACTCAAGATATGTTTTTGATGAAAGAGAGAAATACTATTTAAAAGTACAATGTCTCCTTTCAAGCTATAAATAAGTATAATTATAATAATTAAATTATAAAACTACAATTAGTCTTGATGAAATGAAGTGATTAAATATGAATAATAGAACGTGTATTTAAGGCGACTTCATAATGAATAACTCCACCCTGACACTGGGCTTATTGCTCATGTTTTGGTATTAGAACTAATTATAGACTGGATCAGGACTAAACCAGGACTGAGCCAGGGTTAAATCAGGTCTTCTAAACTAGAAGGAACTAAACCAAGACTAAACAAGGCCCAAACCAAGGACTGAACCGGGACTATTTAAGGAAGAAACCAGGACTAACCCAGGACTGGACCAAGTACTGATAGGTCAAGGAGTAAACCAGGATTTAACCAAACTAGGTTTACTGGACTAGATCAGACCACAGATTAAACCAAGGACTAGACCAGAACTAGACCAAGGCAAGGCAAAGACTGAACAATGACTAAATCATGACTAGACCAGGACTAAACCAGGACTAAACCAGGACTGAACCAGGACTGAACCAGGACTGAACCAGGTTCAAACAAGGACAAAACCAGGACTAAACAATGACAGAACCAGCACTGAAGGAAGACCAACCAGGACTAAACAAATACTGAACCAGGATGAACCCAAGACTCAACCAGAACTAAACCAGAACTAAACCAGGACCTAAATAATGTCAATTATCTAAAACTAGACCCAACCAGACAAAGACACAAAAACAAAACCAGGACTGGCGTAAGGATCAACTAGGACTAAACCTGGGCCAAATCAGCGGCTAAATAGGGACTTTTCTACTAAAAAATGAAAGCAAAATGACACAAAAGTCTCTTAAGTACCAAGACTAGACTCGACTAAATGACACTGTCGTACTTGATCAGTGCCTTTAACACCACCCGTTTATTCTCTTTGCAAAACAGATCCTATTTTTATTCTGCACCTGCTGGTTCAGTCGTCTCACGTTTTTTGCATTAGGTTTGGTGAATAATACGTCTGTCTGTTTGAACACTCCCAGGTCCACGGCTCCATTGTGTCGTGTGTAACGTAAGCTCAGGGCGACTATGACTCCGCACTGATTGGGTCAACAAAAACGTAACTCAATCTATGTGCTGCACAGGTGTAATGCTGGCCACAAGAGGACTAAACCTGCACTAAACCTGGAC
>JACN01072884.1:0-21430 GCA_000787155.1 Scartelaos histophorus | reverse complement strand
GGGTTTTTATTTATTTATTGCTGTCTTGACTGACTTCGCTCTTATTTGATTTTACTGGTTTATTGTTTTAGGACTAATACGATTTTTAAGAGTTTAATTATTGTTGCTTTTAGTATGTATTTGGTAGAATAACACAACAGGTTTAAAAATATGGGGAAGTACTGACCAATAACAAAAACTAGAGATAGAACCATCTGATCTAGTGAGATAAAATTCCCAAGATTGTGTGAACATTGTGAACATAATGAAAATGATCTCATGGAATATGTTTACATTTGGCTTGGACAAAAAAAGATAAAGCTGGTGAGTTACACCTCTTGAGTACGACTTTGACATTAAAAATAAATCAAAAACTGTGAGGCCATTGTGAACTCAACTGAACCTCACAGATTATTTATAATAAATAATGTCAAAATCTGATTCTCGTATATCTAATCTCGTGTCTCGTCTTGTAGAAATTGCATCTAGCCTTGCCCCTACTTGTAAATGGAAATATGCGTTATGCAATAATATAGGCTATTCTTCCAGTCGGGTCTATAAAGATGCAGACAGATATAACATTCCCATAAATCCTAAACCCATGGGGCCAATTAGACATAAATATCAGACAATAAATAGCCATAAAAGTTAGATTACCGTTTGTATGAATATGATTAGGACCAAATATTCACATTTAACAGTAACACTATTATGGAAATGAGTCTGAGCTTGTATTTAACTTGAAATGTTACCAAAAAATGACTGTTTTGTGAGTTTTTAGCCACGTTTTACCTTTAGTTTAATAGAATTCGAGGATTGAAATGCTCCAAATGATTCAAGTTGAAGGTGCATGGAGTTTAAAAGCACAACGGAGCACTTCCTGTATTGCCACATGACTTCGCAAGGAGGAACAGTGGGGTTTTTGTTTCAGTTTGAGAGGAAGAACTGAAATAAATATGCAGGGTTTGTGTGTTAAACGTGCAAATGAAAAGTCCAGGTATGTTCGCTGCATTAAAACATAGATAAGAAACCTGCATAATATGGCGCCTTTAAAGCCCTCGTCATTTCCACATCAAGATACTCTGACATTCTTGTGTATAAATAGACCGTCAGCCAATCTTTTCTTCCATCTTGCAGGATAGCTAACAGCAGGACTCAAACTGTGACAATTATGGCCTGGCTGCAATCACAGAAAAGATTGTGGAGAGGTTCGTCGTTATGCACCTTCAGGATTCTCCAACATCAACGCTGCCTCCCGTCTCCGGCTGGTTCTCGGTTGAAGTCGGTTGAAGTCAGCTGAAGGCAGATTAACAAGGAAAACAGCAGCGACGCACCGAGCAAAGGAGGATGACTTCAAACAGAACACCTCGCACAAACCGTTAGCATATTTCGTGGCCCAAAGCAGCACACATCTATTTAATAATCCAGGTCTCATTAAATACAACTGTGGGTGTGTTATTTCTATCCAAGTTTAGCCACTGTACCCTGAGAAAAAACACATAATGGTGCAATACAGTTGGACAAATATTAAAAGAGACACAGCTAATCTCGGAAACCTGATCAAACAGTTTTCATCAATGTTTGTGAAAGTATAAAGTGGGAAAAAATACCTAAGTTACAATGAAAAATAGGAGCAAAAATGTGCAGCTTTTTGATTGGGCGTCTATCACCTGCTTGTTTCTATGGGTATTATTCATTATTTTGCCTGGATTGTTCCACAGTATGACTTTAAACAGCTCTACCTTACATTTATTCAATTACAAGTGGTTTTATAGCTCAAAAATATTTAGAACAATTGAGTATGAGCGGGGTTGCCTCTCCACAGATCTCACTTGTAACTTGGTTTGGTCTCCATAAAGTTAGGAAGGTTTACCATACTGACAAAACAATAATATGTTCATGGAAAAAAAGCATTTGATGGACACTCTACCAGAAAAGTTACAAAATGCACCTTTAAACATGTCCTGAATTGAGGAAAATACTGAAATATGAACTGATGAAGTAATAGAAGAATCCTATTTCAGAAGATATGCAAATCTTAACTTATTTGGAGTTGTTTGTGCAGAATAAAACAGGATATTTTGTTGTTCATGGAGAAAATTATGGTACCGTATTTTTCGGGCTATAAAGTGCACCGGATTATAAGGTGCAGTATCAAATAATATGTCAGTTGTGTCATTGTCCACACATAAGGAGCATCGGATTATAAGGCGCAATAAGAGAAACAAAACGCGTGTCGGATAAATGGAACTTTATTCAGGTCATTTACAATAACTCTCAGTTGTAGCTAACACAAAAATACAAGTTTAACAGTTGGTGATTTGGGCATCAAACATGCCCGGATCCCTCTCAACATTGTTCAGTTTTAACACTAAAATACAAAACCTGAAATCTGCATGGTGCATGTCTCTTAACAGGTGCATTTTGGGTCCTTGTACAGCACACGGCAGAACTACCGATATGTTGCACAGTCGCCCTATATGTGGCCAACATATTACTCCTCCTGACTCACCCACTAATACGTTATTAGACTAATGTTACAACATCAAATCGGTTGGAGGTTAAACACAACCAAAGGTCATACATAAGGCCACTGGATTATAAGGCCACTGTTGATTTTTGAGAAAATGTCATGATTTTAGATGCACCTTATAGTCCAAAAAATACGGTATACAAATCTTAACTTATTTGGAGTTGTTTGTGCAGAATAAAACAGGATATTGTGTTGTTCATGGAGAAAATTATGATACTTAAAAGATGTGCCAATTTCAACCACTTCAATTGTGATTCATCTTGCAATCCTATTAAATACTAGTAGTAAAAGCCCAAAGGACGATTGACAGGCTTCCTATGCACACAAAGCATTCAGCGGGGAATCAGTATAACAAATATTTAAAAAGCCACAGCTAATCTTAGAAACCTGATCAAACAGTCTTCATCAGTGTTTACGAAAGTACAAAGTGGGATTTTATCGTTGTCCAGCCATCGCCACTGTCGTACTTTAGAGAAATGCATTGGTCTTTCAAGGACAAAAATACTCTGAAGTGCCTTGGTAACAACAGCGTCATTTTACTTATTTAATTCTTGACATTTCGAACTTCGGAGTTATTTATAAATGTGAAAAACTGAACTAAAATGTATTTCTATAAAATAAAAACGAAGACCTGGAGAGTATTGTACATCTGAAATGAAATCAGGATGGACTCAAGTTGAATTGTTGCTGGAAGGAAATCAGACCTTCCTGTTCACACGTTGCAAACTCGTTCAATCCTAACAAACTTTGAAACAATCATACACACTTTTGGAAGACTGGATTACTGCAACACGCTATATTCATATTTGCAATCTTCTCTGAGCAGGTCACAGTGAGTCCAAAATCCTGCTGCCATTTTGCTCACTGGTTCCAAAAAGAAAGAAAGACCATATTCCAACCATCCTAGCTAAATACAGAACTGATTTTTAAAATGTATTTGTTAAAGCATTGAATGGGCTGGTGCAACAATATGTTTCGGACCTCCTCCAAATTTACACCCCCACGTGTTGCTTTGAGGTTCGAGGGTCAACTCCAGCTCACGGTGCCCGAAATGAGACTTAAAACCAGGAGGATCAGGGTCTTTTCTGTGGCTGGACCCAAGCTCCCCCACAGTGGAGTGTTTTAAGTCTCGTCTTAAGACCCACTTTTATTCCCCACGTGAGATGCATGTTCCTCTATGGCTTTTATATGTATTTTATTGCTTTTTTAAACGTATTGCTATTGGTTTTGCACTTATTTTCCTATTTTATTTGACTGGTTTTATGGTTTTAAGGCTAGTTCGATTAAATCTGAGCGTTTTATCATTATTACTTTATCATTTTTGTATCTTGCCATGTATTTGTGCAGCATTTTGGAAACTGCTTGGATTGGACTGGACACATTGTGATGCATAAAACCACATCTAAATATAAGAGTGAGAAAAATGCACAAATTAAGGGTTTCCAAATCTTACAACCTAAAAGCTAAATCAACTCTTAAGACGTGTATTGTAAAGGAATGTCTTAAAAAGGTCTATATTACTCAACTGTGAATTATTCAACTGTGTGAATGAAGCAAAACTCAACTCCAGATCTGTTTTTGAAGAGGTAAAAACATTCTAACATGGCTTAAAGCTCACAAGAGTCAGTTTTGCGTAATACAGAATCTTTAAAGATAGTTTTCAAAGGACGCCTATTTTGCGCAACAAGAAGCAATCCTACTTCAGGGGGGAACTTGCAATCCACAATGTGTTCGTAAAATGAGTCAAATGGAAGCAACGGATTCAACTCTTTCACGGTTCGGGTTGAATAATGCAGTCTTAGCTACTTGATGTTAGAAAAATTGAGAATTCAGTCGTCATATTCAACGAAAGTGTGCAGAACTGAAGAGAAAAACAACCTTATGTAAATTACCACCTTTCAGTTATTCCCGTTGGGGTCGCCATGGCAAATCATCTTCCTCCTTCCAAGTCTATGCCCCATCTCCCTCGCTCCCTTTCTCTTTCTGAAACTAAATGTATTCTCTTAAATGCTTCGATGAAATCAGTCATGACAGAACATTACAGTTGGAAGAGGCAGTAAAAGTAGAATGTCAAGAACATTGTTTAGAAAAGCTGCGAAAAGATCTGACGAACAGAATAACCTTGTAGTGCAGTCAGCGTTATCTTTAAAATTCATGTATAAAGTGACATTTTATCACTTTTGTTGGTTTATTGAAGAGTCCTACTCTGTTCACATTTGTGCAATATACTGAAACCTCAACCAAGAGACATTAGAGAGACAGCCGATACACAAAAAAGTAAAAATATATAAATCGGTCGGTTTTAACTCTCCTGCCTTGGCTGATATTTGGATTGAACTCACCAATCGTTGCATAAAGTTTCATTTTAACACTTCACTTCACAACATGAGATTACACTGCTCCATTATGGGTTAGAGGTCTATAGTTATAGTACGCAAAAAGTATCTTAGTATTCATTTTAAATAATATATTTTTGGGGGAAATTGTGAAAATCTGCCCGACATATCACCCTAAAAACGTGGCCAGATAAGGGTCGCTTTGGGTTCTAATTAACAAAAAAAACCTCCAAAAAACATATTGGTTGATCTGAATCTTAGTCTCAATCATTAAAAAAAAAGTATTAATCGCACAGCTCTAGAGTTGCACTGTCAGGAAAAATAATTAATTTGCAATTTATGTTAAAAAATTATAGGATTCTGCTCAAAGTTCGTATTTTTAACCAGAACTGACAAAAATAAAAGATATCGACACCTTCCTAAAATAATCGCAAAGTAATTTTTTCAGGTTTTTCAAGAAACACAAAAAACTCCCCCCAAAATTGAAATTATGGCATAAATTATGGTGACTTAAGTGACTTAGGCGATTATTTTAGGAAGGTGAGGATATATGAATTGACAAAAGTGGCAAACTAAACTTGCTGGCAGGTGCAGAATAAAACAGGATAACTCTTGTTTAAGGAGGAATTATGGTGCTTCAAAAACTGCAGTCTTTGGGATTTGCTAATTGCGATTTCGATTTGATTGAGATTAATCTTGCAACTGCATTAAACACTAAAAGTAACAGGCTTTCTATACAACACGACGCAATTAGCGAGGAATCGATATAACCCACTCGCGTGTGACCTCAGACGCCAAACAGCCTCCACAGAGCTGCAGTGTGAGTGACAGAAAGGCAAAGAGAAGGAGCAGGGGGGAGCTGTAGTTGGGTTTCCTCCATCTTTCACAACTAATCACGGCCAATCACATACAGCCCAGTGTGGCTCCGTACAATGGGGGCAGTGGTTGGGGAGTGAGTTCACACTACTTTACTTGTCAAAGCTGCGAGAATATGAAAGATGCCATTGACTGGGAGAGATAAGATGCAACCGTTTCGCTGTGTGGAAGCTCAGTGTCAAGGTTAACTGCAGCTCAAGGCGTCATTTTTCTGCTAGATTACAAAAGAGTAAACAACGCACGCTGGAATAATGTTCACGAGTTGATACGGCATTCTCCAGAGCACAATGCAAATTAAATCAATCTGAAAAAATACTGTATGTAGGGACGCTTTTTAATAGCTCCAGTGGGATGCATTGACGCAACTTGATACTTTGGCACATTTTTGATTATTAACGGTATAGAAAACCATTCAAAATATGCTGTTAATGTGGTAGATAATGGTCAAGTATTGCAGAAAAGTAAATGCATTTAAATGTAGAACTATTACTGTACATGATTGTCTGAAAAGTTAAAGAAAATGGCTGTTGATTCTAAGATAATGCAAAAAAAAAGAACACATTTGGACTTTTTTGATGCTTTGTCCTGAAACTTTAACCAATATTCTAATTTTGCATGTCTTCAGAACAACTAAATGTTCAAATCTTCTTTCTGATTGCTTCCAAACCGGAGTTAAAAGGGTAAATGAACTAAGCTCAAGCAGTAGCACGAGTTCAAGCGCAAACGTCAGACTAAACCAACATGTGCTACCTTTTCCTCCCTCAAATTAAAGCTTGTTATTCGACTCTGCCCTAATGAAGGAGAAGGGCCCCATTTGGCAGGGTCAGGGTCTCTAACTGCCCGCGGGACAGAAGAGAAGGATAGGCAAGATATAAAGGGAAAAAATCACCAAAACCTTTAATCTGCACAATCAGAGACTGGGGCTGGGAGGAACTGATCCTTCTCCCATAAGGGCATTGTCAGGCATGTAAGGCCTCTTCAGCAATTCCTTTTCTTGCCTTGGAATATATTAACCCACAGAGATTTAGATGCATGCTGGGATGATGGGAAATGAGGAGGAATAATGCCGTTCAGCTGCAGTTTCACTTTGGGTTCAGCTCATCTTTACAGAGAGAAAACATCCGCACATTAAACATTAAATATATGTTTCTAAGCTAAATTTGCCCGTAAAGTATTTAACTGCAGACGAGTCCACGCTGTCATTGTACCCTTGAGCAAAATGCAGTGTTTGGTGGAGGTCAGAGAGGCAATTGGTGCTCATCGGTGGGTCATATCCACATCATCGGCCCTTGGGTGTTGCTATTTTTGTAGGAATTTGAAATCATCTTGATACTTCCTGACAAAACCATTTCCATTTATTGAAACTCTGGACCAGGAAAAGAAATATCTCAAACAGAGCTATGGTTGTCCCACCCCATGAGCCAAACTTGTTGATATGGAGTGTCTTGAATTGTTCTGAATAAAAATGATAAGAAGGCGGGCAAGTTCAAAGTGTGTCAATCATGGCATCTATAAATAGCCAGTGGCATTTGAGCTATTTCCAGTCCACATTAGAGCATATGGTACCCTACTTACTGTAGCCCCAACTAATTAAAGTGGCATTCAGTGACTGACAGAGCTATAATTAAAGTGATTTAAATGAGAAAACCAAGCTTGAGAAAAGTAAAGAACTGATGGAAATACCAGGACACATCACATGCCATAAGACTGCATCAGTGCGTAAAAACAAAACGCGCAGTGTGCAAAGCTCCAGTGAAACGAGTTTAGCAAGTTGAACCTCTGCTGACTCCTCTCTCCTATCTGTGCGTAACAGGACACGTACTGATACTGAGCCTGTCATCGCGTGCAAATACATAAAAACGCGTTAATCTCCTGGTATGACTGAGAGAAAACAGTTCGTAAAAATGCGTAAATAATATACAGCATTTCTCGTGTGGTAGCAGGTGTTTCTTTCACACTTGTATCAACTTCCTCGCAAACAACTCGCCTCCTTCAAACTTACCTTCCCCTTCAGATCGAGGATAAAAATCGCCGAAGCCGACATCGTGGCGCAGCAAATCCTCGGGAAAACAACAAGCCTGGATAAAGCGTGAGTCCGCGGGGAGATATGGGTCACTTATAGGGGATAATGTGCGCTCCCATCATCCTCCATCCTCCACTCTTTCAGTCGGTCTCGGCGTTTCAAAACTGCACCCTCCTCTGCCTCTCCAAGCGTCAAGCTGCGCCAAACCACCAAGACGCACCACGCTGTTTCCGGTTAACAGAGGAATAAAATTAAAACGCACCAAGTTTTTCGATTTTATATTATATTATTGTAAGTATAATAACACAATTCATCTTATAGATCCGTGATTTTAATGGGGTCAGCTCATAAATAGCAGGACGCACCACATTTTCAGTTCTAGTCTGGGCTCTAAACTCCCAAATAAATGGTAAAATACAAATACAAATACACGTTTTTTGGCATAAATGTTCCTGGGTTTGGGGTCGCAACAATTTAGTGCTTTATATTTGCTATTTCTACTCGCCTTTGTCAAAATTTCATGGCACAGTTACGCATTACGCAGAGATAAAATAGCGAAACGTAGGAGTATTTTTACGCAAATTGTATTTAATGAACCAATGTGATGCAGTATTTTACATTTGAATTTACATCTTTATTTTCCTAGTATGAATTATTTAAATTATCTTGCCTGTAACACTATTTCCGTTGCCTAAAACATGCAAAACTATTGATTTATTATGAAGGAGCTTTTCCCTTTGTTTTCTGTTTAACGTGCCCAAATTTCAGGAGCTTAACAGTTTGTATTTCCGGGGTGGCTGGTTCTCTGACAGCTCAGCTCAGCCACCCGCAGACCTGTCATACCAGACTCTCCTCACATGTGGGCCCTCACTGCTCACAGAGAAGAGACTGTAGGACCCAGGCTTCTCTCAACGCGCTGGGGTCACACGCTCTTTTACTAAATCATGTTCAGTTTACTAAGAAGGTGAGTCTAAGGGTTCATGTGACAGTGATTTCTCCAAAAGTTAACTTGATTTTGAACTCTGAGTTACTAAACTAAATGGCAAACGTGGTATTACTTTAAACAACTTTTTCCTTCCACAAGTCTCCTCCTATAGATCCAGGGTGTGGACATGAGGGTAAGAAATGTCAAACCACAGCACAATATGGCTTAGTTTTTTAGTCCATCCTGATTTAACATTTGGCATTTGAATCCTATGCATATACCCCAACATCAAATCAAATTACAGATGCAAATATTATTGTAGATTTTTAATGTTGATAAAACTTAAATTTCATTTCCTTGAGTGTAATATATCTATACTTATCTTTGACACTTTATAAAATCAAACATCACATTTTCAAAGTAAAACGTATATTTAAAACATGTAAAAACAAACAAAAAAACTGTGATTTAAGTTAATTTAGCGTCTTAGAATGAAAGCTGACCTATGGTGAGCATTTCAGAGAAGCATGTGCATGTTCTGAATGTGGTGCACACATCTGCACACAGGGAGATCCCCGTCCACACATCTGAACAAGCAAAGTGCCAAAATGACTTCAGTGCTTTACTTTCACATTTTAAAATAACAACATATGTTCTGTCCTGTCAGTTTTTCATGCACAGCTGATTATCTTTAAGTAGGCCTATTAAAAATAATAACATAAATCAGTGTGCAGGCCTATAGGGTTTTGAAACATTTATTAAAACTGTATTTTTGATAGTATAAATATAGGTCAGTACAGCATTAGGGCTGAGTATCATTCAAAGGCACCCGTATGGTATAAAACATTACAAGGTTCAATCGAAAACATTTTGTTGTTTTGTGGTTCTTAGGACAAATACAGGAATATGTACCAAAAAAAGCTGCATAAGTGCAAGTATCAAAAAAGAGAGATTGTTTAAGCCTGTACTGAAAGAAAAGGAAAGATACACAGCCCTGCAAAAAAAAAAGGAGTGGATTAAGTGAGGACAAAAGACAACCATTCTATGCAATACTAAAGTCTATGTCCTCCATCTCCTCCTCCGTGTCCTCCAGGATCTCTGCTGCTCTCTGGGCTCGCTCACGGTCACTGGGCTGGATGTAGTTATCTTCAATGAAGCCGTCATCATCCTCCTCGAGCACAGGGGGAGTGCAGTGCCCACCGTGCAGGGTAAACTCCACATCCAGACCTAAACACGCATGTTCAAATGTTGAGTCGTACAGTTTTGGGCCACACTTTATAATATTACACTTCACTGGTTGTAATAAATCATGCAAAGACTCAATTCATAGTGAACAAATAGTTTATAAAAGACACACTACGTACTTATTGTTATTGCTTTGCCTGAAATGTCCCTTGGCATTTCAATTATCCATCTTGTATTGATTCAATAATAGGTGTTTTATTGTTCAAAGGAACCTTGAAAAAACTGTACTGTTTAATGACACACTGTAGATGGAATATTGTAGGCAAAGAAATAATGGAGACTGAAGGTGACTGAACCAGAAAAGTTACATAGTGCAACTTTAGGAATGATTCATACTTAGTCATTAATACCTAAACTCTAACCCCTTAAATAAGTGTTTACTAAGGCTGAATCATTTAACTATTTGTTCATGATCTAAGTTAATTCTTTACTGAGGCAAATTAAGGTGCAGTTACTATAAAGTGGAAAAGGGCTGCAACCAACAATTATTTAGGAATTTCTATTAGTAGTTTAGCTTTTAAGGCCCTTGAATATGAGACATTTAGTAGATTTGACCCAGCTGTCTAACTTGTTACAGTCCTCAAGTGTTACCTAGTTCTGGATAAGATATAAAGTCCCACCTGATGGCTGGCTGACTGCTTCTGTCTCCCGGAGTCTGGTGTGTCTGTAGCTGGCCAGGTAGCGCCTCACCACTTGGAACTTGGCCAGCAGAGCGATGAGAATAGAGATGGAGATGGCTGCAGCCAAGACCATAACCAGGAACTCCCATTTATGAGACGTGGGCTTGTCTGAGTCAGTCTGTGTAGCTGAAATATAAGAATGTAAAATGTGTTTAGAATTAGGCCAGAGTCATCTTCTTCAGATCTTTAGTTGACTGCGACTGTACTATCACACAAATGTCAAACACATTATGGAATCTTCTTTTACATATAAACATTCATGATAATATAAAGTAGCTGATTTGCTTGTAAAATTTCACACAAAATTTCACATAAAATAATGAAATGAAGAAACACGGTAAAGAACAGTCAAAATTAGTCGTGTCTTCAAGTAAGCTAAATTCATTTGATTTATAATTTAAAGCTGTACTGTGCAACTTTTCTGGTGGAGGGTTTCCTTGGAGACGTTATTGCTTTACCAGTAATGCTCCATGGTGTGACATTAAACCCAGTCATCAAGCATTTATTAATTACGGGTGTTTCTATTGCTCAAAAATGCAATAATTCCTTCTGTGAATGAGGCGACTCTCCACAGATCTGAATTGTAATGTCGTGTATTGCTGCTAATAGATACTGTGCAATTACATTTCCATTGAGATAAGCAGTAACACTAAAAATGTTATGCTGTGCACCTTTAAATAAATATACAACATTACCCTATGTAAAAATATATGGTTGGGATTGTTGTAAGTGCAGTCCTATTATTTGTATTAGTATCCTAAAAATAAAAAGCAACAGAACATAAAATCCAGAGGCATGTTTGGAAATGGCACACAGGGAGATGGTTATATGGGCATATTAGGGGTGTAAGAAAAAATCAATTCAGTGATATATCGTGATACTTCACTGCATAATTGTCAAATCAGTTCAGAATGCATCCGAATTGATTTTTTTAAATAATATTTTTCACAAGAATTCATTAGTTACATTCGTAGTTTTGATGATTTAAAATTATTTTATAAACTATATTTCATACAGTTGTGTTCTCCTGAAGGTGTGGTTGACTGTATTAATAGAAGTAATTATTGATAAAGCCCAATATATCGTCCCATGTTTTAGTATCATGATATATCGTGATATATTGAATCGTGACACGCTTATATCATGATATATACCGTATTTTTCGGACTATAAGGTGCATCTAAAATCATGACATTTTCTCAAAAATCCACAGTGGCCTTATAATCCAGTGGCCTTATGTATGACCTTTGGTTGTGTTTAACCTCCAACCGATTTGATGTTGTCCACATTAGTCTAATAAGGTATTAGTGGGCGAGTCAGGAGGAGTAATATGTTGGCCACATATAGGGCGACTGTGCAACATACCGGTAGTTCTGCCGTGTGCTGTACAAGGACCCAAAATGCACCTGTTAAGAGACATGCACCATGCAGATTTCAGCTTTTGTATTTTAGTGTTAAAACTGAACAATGTTGAGAGGGATCCGGGCATGTTTGATGCCCAAATCACCAACTGTTAAACTTGTATTTTTGTGTTAGCTACAACTGAGAGTTATTGTAAATGACCTGAATAAAGTTCGATTTATCCGACACGAGTTTTGTTTCTCTTATTGTGCCTTATAATCCGATGCTCCTTATGTGTGGACAATGACACAACTGACATATTATTTGATACTGCGCCTTATAATCCGGTGCACTTTATAGCCCCAAAAATACGGTACTGTATCTTCAGGCCTCTTGGGCGTATATTAGGCGTGAATGGATAGACCAGTCAGTTCATTGTATTGAATATAATGTAGCATATTTTAAGTAGATTTTTTATTAACACCATCATTTAAATATTTCTCATAATATCATCTCATCATAATCAACATTTCAGACTTACAGTTGTGTGTTGAGTTGAACACAGTGGTGAGCGGGCTTCCTGTATTTGCTTCCATTTGACTTTGTATTTCCAGCCTCTTTCATGAGTCACTTCATCAGACGGTGTTTTGTGTTTGGTGAAGCCAGTCTATTACTTTTTCTATATCACTTTTTAAAGGGTTATTCAAGTCCAAAACTGTTGCTGCGACGATCCATTTCAGCGTATCCTGGTTGAAAGCAGCACAGACGCTCTATTATGCTTTTATGCTGAAACCAATTAGTCTGAAGCAAAGTGACAATAGATGGGATCAGATGAGGGAGGCCGTTTCCTTTTGGTGCTGTCGCTGTCCACTGGATGGCGACGTTGAATGGCCGGGACTCCTCCTCGGTTTATTATTAATAAGTGAGGGGCAGTGCCATTACCGTCGGATCCAGAGTCGCCTTGCTGAGCTGCACAATAACAAGAGAAAAGTAAGAGTTACAAGTTAAAATAATCAAAAGCTTTCGAAATCAAACTGCATTTTTGAGAACTTAGACTTCAACCACTCGTGTGTTTTGTGGCTTTGAAATCTGTTTGGGCCAGAGAATGAATATTTTAATATCCAGCCACACAAATAGAAGAACAGTCAAGTGACCTAAAAATGTAAGTGTCTTTTAAGAGTGTGATTCAGTGTGTAGGCATGCACACAATAACACACAATAACACACAATAACAAGGGCCCATAAGGAGACCAGGAACTGTGTCACAAACAGGAAGTACCACCAGAGCTTATACTTTTCAGCTCCGGCTTATACAAATATGAAGAGTAATCAATCACAATCGCACAGATAAGAAGAGGGAAAATAGTGTTAGTCAGTGCGGGATGAACTGTCAGGGTTAAAAGTAAAAGTACAGATACCAGAGCTGGAGCAAAGAGTCATTTTGCCAAAGTTCAAGAGTAAAAGTAAAAAGTCTCACATGAAAAAATCTACTTAGTAAAAGTATTAAAGTACCAGTTTAGGAAAGTAAAAAGTAGACGTTTTTCGTACTGCTTTTGAGGCCTTCTAAAGCTTCACATGTAGTGATTTTGCATTCACGTTTGCTGTTTCAATTGTTTTTTTCCATAGAGCTGCTGAAAAGGCTGAGCAAACAAAAATATACAAATAAAAAACAATTTTGTATATTTTTGTTTTTGTTTGCTCAGCCTTTCCAGCTCAGTTCAGAAATGTAGTGGAGTATCTAAATGAAATCTAAAGTATCTAAATATTTAAAATGTACTTAAGTAAAGTACAGATAGAGATACAGATACAGATTTTTACTTCATTACATTCCATCACTGTTATTACTATTTTTTATTTTATTTTATTATCTCCGCCAAGGAGATTATGCGATTGAGTTGGTTTATTTATTTATTTATTTATTTGTCTGTGGACAGGATTTCTCGGAAACTACTGGACGGATCTCCATGAAATTTTTTCGCAGAGGTAGATCTTGGCCCCAGGACGACTCCATTAAATTTTGGTGATGATCCAGACCTGGAATCTGGATCTGGATATATAATCTTAGTGAGATTTCTCTGAAACTACTGGCCGGATCTTCATGAAATTGTCACCAGAGGTAGATCTTGGTGCAGGGACGACTTCATAAGATTTTGGTGATGATCCGGATCCAGATCTGGATTCTGTGTCCACGTCATCCCTTAGCAGAGATCATTAATCTGGGATTGCTCTTGTTTATTTATGCATTTATTTAAGTAATTTATTTATTTTGACAGAAACAGACAGATATTTTCCAGGCAAATGGAAATGTGTTGCTATGGAGACATTATTTTGTTTATCTGGAAAAAGAAGAACTTTCTATCCTCTCTAAATTAATGTAATTATTCTGTGGCTTTATAATTAGATACTGTAAGCCTCACGTGTTTGTCAGTTTTCATAATGTTCTGGCAACTGTAGCCGACTGGTCCAACAGTTTTTTTTTGCAACATACATACAACTACTACTACTACTACTCCTACTACTACTACTACTACTCCTACTACTACTACTACTACTCCTACTACTACTACTACTACTCCTACTACTACTACTACTACTCCTACTACTACTACTACTACTCCTACTACTACTACTACTACTCCTACTACTACTACTACTACTCCTACTACTACTACTACTACTCCTACTACTACTACTACTACTAAGACTGCTACTACAATAGGATATGTATTCTGTGATTAATGCAGATTTAAATAGCTTTAATAACATTTACTTACTTTATTTTTGTCAAGTCTTTTTAGTAGTTAGTGATTGCAGTACTATAAGAAATGTTTTACTTCTACTTTGTACATTGCTTTTTGTATTTGTAGTTGAATGCAGTATAGTGCACATACTGACTCCAGCAAACTTCTGTTTTAGTTGTAAAATGCAAATGACCAAGAGCTGAACACAAATATGATTGTTTACGAGGACATGCAAATGTCGTCTGCCTTTAAAACCTGAGGGGCAGTTGTGAGTTCTGTGGTCAAATAGAACATACAAATATCTTGTATAAACTGGTCTGTGTACCTTGCACTTTGAATTAAGAAATGTTCTAATGACAAGCATCTATGTGCAATTAATCATTAGTTTGTTGGTTTACATATCTGCTTGGTCCGTTCACAGTTTACAGAACGTTTCATTATTAACCCCAAATATGGGCATACATTAACATTTTGAAATGGAAACAAGTATCAGAAAAGTATTTCTGTTTTCCTGTGGGACAGTGTAGTGCATTCTTTTTAATGTCCCAATGAGTACATTTTATTTTATCATCTGGGAACCTCCTCTGCAGATCAGATGGCACAGTGGCTCTGTTCACCAGCACATGCATCATGCTCTGACTTCTGCAGTTCTCAGATGATTGAAATGTCGGGTGAAAAGTCACTGATCTGGTTTATTCCTGGTTGACCTGTGCAGGTTTAGCCAAGCCAGTGATTTAGAAAATATAAAATGTTGATGATTAAAAGGGTCATTTTAAAAGTCTGTCAGCCCCAGGGCAGCTGTGGCTCCAGTAGCAGTTCACCACCACCATGTGTGGAGAGAATGAATAACAGACTGTGAAGTGCATTAACACACATGTTCCTCCCACCTCTGAGTACTGTAATAAACAAGCTGTAAATTCAACATTATAAATGACTTAAGTTGGACATATTTTGTATATCTCAGTTGAGCAGTGATTCTGTGGCACTCCAGGGCTCTGGCTCTTTAGCTACAACATAAGCCTCCTTTTCCTCCTCCACTGTCTCACAGTGAGCAGCAGCTCTTTATCTCTTCCTGTTTTATCCTCACAGCAGAAGCAGAACACAATATAACATGCAACAGTAACACGGCCCAGTGCTCAGGTCAAAATATAAAAGCAAAATTAATTTAGTTAAATAAACAAAATGTAAAACTGTATGGAAATTGTAAGGAGCTCCATTGTTATAAGACGGTGGGAATGAAAATAAGTATTTCATTGTTTTTTGGTCATGGCTGCTAGTCGACATCAGAAAAGTCCCTCTGCCCCAGGGCAGTTGTGGCTACAGTGGTCTCTTACCCCCACCAAGTGTGGTGTGAATGAATCATGCACTGTAAAGTACCCTGCACTCCACAAACACTTACATGTGCACCTATAGTTTCTCCAGAGCTATTTTAAAACTGCTGTTCAACTGCTAATACTTGTGGTTTTGCAGCAAAACAACTGGAACTGGATTTTCTGATCAAATACGTTTTGCAGCTCGTCCAAGTTGCTTCTTCAGTTCTGGTCAGACGTTGGTGGACACTGCCTTATATCTGCCTGAAGGGAGGAGCTAACTGCTTTGAAACTAGTTTAAAACTAACTCCTCGTTTAGAGTGTCTGTATGTTTGCTGGGTCTGTTGCACTGCACTGAGTGGGGATTGTACCCTGTGTCTATGAAGCAGCCTGGATGAGACACTTGTTGTTTTGAATTACACATATTTTCCTCCCAGATCTCAGTCCTGTAATAAATACAATCCACCATTACAAATAGCTTATTTCAGACATATTTTGTATATCTCAGTTAAGCAGTGCTTCTGTGGCACTCCAGGGGTCTGGCTGTTTAGCTACAACATTAGCCCCTTTTCCTTCTCCATCCTGCCACAGTAAACACAGCAGCACTTTATCTCTTCCTGTTCTATCCTCACAGCACAAGCAGAACACAATATAACATGCAAGGGCAACACTGGAGGCCATCTCAAAGACGCCTCGCAGCAAAACATCTATTCCTACAACTGCATTTGCATACATTTACATACACAAAACTTTGAATTCAATTTTCAAACTTCTAACTCTGTATTTTGATGCGACGTCAGTTTTTATCCACTAATGATGGCTAGGAGCAATGTAGAACCTTCTCTCTGTTATCAAAATGAATAAAAGATCACATTAGTCTCCTCCAGAGCTTTCAAACAGGCAAATTAACTGTAAGAAAACGAGGAGGGCGGTGCACGCTCACTATTGGTCAAATCCGGATATAATCTTAAAGCCAATCTAGTCCAAATAAACACGTATGTCGTCAAAAGCAGTCACACAATCAGAGCTGCTCAAATAGTACACAATAGTTTTTCCATCGTCCTTCTTCCAGTGCCAAGTTTGGTCTTGTTTGACATTTGAAAAGTTCTGGGCTGATAAAGATGCTGTAAAATTGCTACTGCGGAGTCGTTCACAAAACTGAGGCAAGGTCATTGTGTCTTAAACAAATAGCTTTTTAATGTTGATTTTGTCTGCTGTGTGCAAATGGAAGCTAACAAAGGAACAACTCTATTATGGGCAATGGTAGTAAAAGTAAAAGTACACACACTGGAGCAGAAAAATACTACAGTAAAAGTAGGATAGGAAGGTGCATTGTGTAACTTTTCTAGCCAAGCATCTGCATCCTCAAAATGTTATTGCTTGATCTTAAAAGGTTTTTTTTTTAATAATAAATGCATCTGTAATGATTTAAAGGCAAGATACATAAGTTTAATGCCGTAGTGTGGAACATCTGAGGCAAAGCAACCAGAAAAGTGACACAGAGAACTTTTAATGTACCGGTACTTCAAGCGCAATTTCACGCAGATTTTGAGGTTTTACATAACTTCAAAACTAGTGATTTTGATACAGATTTGTGCAGAATTTTAACTGAATCAGCGTGTTAAAAATAAACCCCTCAGCCTTTTCTGCAAGTCTCAAACTATAAAAAGCAAAATGAAACATGCATTTTACTTTTCAGTCCAGTTAAAAATGCAGCGGAGTAGAAAGAATGATAACTGCTCTCAAATGTAGTGAAGGAAAAGTGAAAAGTATCCACTGGAAAATCTGAAGTAAAGCACAGATACCTAAACAAAAATACTTATTTACGGTACTTTAATGCTTTTATTTTGTTATCTTCCACCACAGATCACGGGAATATTTAGATTTTTATGTTTTAATCAATGTATAAGACCTAAGTAGACACCAAATGCTCAGAAGTTTGCATGTTTTTTGTGTCTGTCAATGATTTTTACGCGTTTTTCCACCTTCCGTTCACTCAAACTTTCATACACCAGTGTACGCATACGTGCCCGTACCCTGTGAGGCGGGTTAAGTGTCTTGCCCGGGGACACAATGACAAAATTCATCTACGAGAGCTGGAATTGTACGAAAGCACCAGCCTTCAGATCAGTGGACAAACAGATTCACAGTAATGAGATGTGATTGTCATAATTTGGTTACGTTTTTGACAGATGACATACTTTATCATCAGTGGTGTTGCTGTTGTTTTCAATCTTTCTGCAGCTTTATAAATAATTGTGTTTGTCATTTTGGGCAGTGCGTGACAATAAATGATAAAATATGCAGCGGGTGCCTATGGGGCGGCACAGGCTGTAGGATCTTTGCTGGTTTATAGTGGCTCATCCAAAATTCGAAGTATATTTTGTGGTGGAGTGTCCAGCGCCTGCTTGTCTCCATGGAAATCGTATTGTTTTCCCTGATATATTCCACAGTATGACATTAAGCACATCTATTTCCATGGTAACAGGCCACGACACCACAAATTTACAGCTGAGATTTGTGGAGATGTTACAGTATGAATGCATGTATTTTGCAGAATTTATGAGCCATGAAAACACCTATAAATGTGTTAAATGTAAGATTTAATGTCATATTATGGAAAATTCAAGGCATATCATCTCCATGGAGACAAGGAAGTGGCAAAAAGTCACCTAAAAAGTCACAGAGCGCAAATTTAATGTGAATTTTTGAACCAAATCTGATTTTTCTTTCAAATTTCTATGCATTTTTACACCGATTAACACTAAAAGCAAGACAAGAATCAGCACAGAAGCAGAGTCAGCAACACGAGTGAGAGCTTTTTGCACACAAACACATTTGGCATTTATAATAACAGTGACTTTGTATTGTTATGTATTATTATTATCATTCCAAACACACTCCCACTCTCACTTTGAACCATTTTAAACAAAATGGAGCCTCGGTCATTTCTCTCCACGATTAGTTTGCAGATAAAATGAGTTCTCACATTCGTTTCTCTGGCTTCTGTTATATAAATAAATATAACAGGAGACAGTCTTTTGAAAGGCTCTTTGAAACGAACACATCCAAAAGATTCAAATCCCATGAAAGAGTCGCTAGTCACCAACATTTTTTAGGTTTATAGGTGCATTATGTAACTTTTTGGACGGGGGGGCTGGTACTCGCTTGTTTCTCGCTTGTTT
Source organism: Scartelaos histophorus (assembly GCA_000787155.1). NCBI lineage: Eukaryota > Metazoa > Chordata > Actinopteri > Gobiiformes > Gobiidae > Scartelaos > Scartelaos histophorus. Next base: position 2,256 of record JACN01072884.1, on the reverse strand, counting down.
CTGGATGCGTCATTGCATCTGCTCTCAATTACAGGTGCTTTTATAACTCAAAAATACCTTGAGAAACAGATCTGTAACTTGGTCTAATTGGGTCTCCATGAGGATAGAAAGGTTTAAGATTATACTGGGAAACTTTCAAGACAAAACAACATCTCCACGCAGAAAAGATTTTGACAGACTCCACCTGAAAATCTACGCAATGCATCTTTATCTTTGTATTATCTGTTTTTTTTGGCAATAATGTACCTCATTACTTATGTTAAAAAGGGATTTCAAGATTAATTGGTTAACTGATAACAATGAACACTCAGTTGACCAGGTTACAATATAATTATGTCATTTTTAGAAGTAAAACTAATACATTTTAATATCAGAACTCCCCCAAAAATAAAACCTATATGTAAAAATGCGTCTTTATTGTTTATGTCATACAGCTTAATCATTAAAATCTCATAAAACTGATCATATACTAAAGAAATTGTCTAGTTTTAGGTTAGACGATGTGAAAAAATGTGGGAAAAAAGGATTTTACTGTTATTTGGTATATTTGGTATATATTTATAAAGTTGTGGTATTACTTCTCACACAAATCCTGATGCTAAAATTGATTTAGTGACATTTCTCCATTTAACGCGAGTGTGCAGGTTGTTTTGGATCCAAACAGCCACTTTCCTACATCAACATGTGGGTCAGTGGGTTCCGCAATAGAGGTTAACACAATTATATAAAGACTGAGCCGCCATTACAGCTCCAGACTGTGCAGAAAAATGCTACTTAGTGTAATTTGAGGATATTTCTTCAGCTCTTTAAATAATTATTATGGTATTATTGATAAAGTTGCAGCTTTTCTGGTGGAGATGTTATTGCTTTGTTTGGAAAATGAGCTGGAAATTATGTTTTTTCTTGGTATTTTTGAGCTATAAAGCCACCTGTAATTGAATAAATGTAAGGTTCAGTTGTTAAATGACTGTGGAAATGACATATCCATAGAAACAAGGGGAAGTGACACAATTATATATATTATTGTATTGCCTATTGTTCACTCAAATGTCAATATTAGCTGTGAGTAGCCGTAGTAACAAACACCACTACTTTCTGTCTGATTTTAGGAAGTTTTGTATTATACATATTGCAGATTATATAAAGCCTTACCTGTGTGTGCTCCAGCCCTCTCCCCTTTACCATAATGCACTCCCCTAGAAGAACCGGAGCTAAAGGTTGGTCGTGTTGGACTGTTTCTCATATGTCCAGAGTTAATGGATAACTACTGTCTGTAACTAAGGTGTGCCCTCATTTGCCTGCTGTTTCTCTGTTCTGACCAATCACGAGACAGAGCTGCTGAGGCAACGCAGGCCAAACCAGGAAGCGCGGAAATGTGACCATGTGTTTTTAACGTGGACAGGTGAGTAGACCAGTCTGACCAGTCCCGGAGCTCATCGGATAAACACTGTGTATATGTGTTTGCAGGACTAACACCCCAGAGGCGTGCCAAAAATGAAAGCTTAAGAGTATTTCTATTAATCTGCAGGTGAATGTGCATCTAGTCACTGTAATTTGACTGACTCGTGCAGATAAAAGTAATTCAAGGTCCTGTATTACGCACTTGGCTGTTTCCCTGTTTATTACTTTATTTTAATTCAATTATTTTTCTTCTTCTTCTTCTTTCTCCTCTTCTTCTTCCTCGTCTTCTTCCTCGTCTTCTTCCTCCTCTTCTTTTTCCTCTTCTTTCTCTTCTTCCTCCTCTTCTTCTTCCTCCTCTTCTTCTTCCTTGTCCTCTTCTTTCTCTTCTTCTTCCTCTTCTTCTTCCTTGTCTTCTTCCTCCTCTTCTTCCTCCTCTTCTTCTTCCTCCTCTTCTTCCTCCTCTTCTTCTTCTTCCTCGTCTTCTTCCTCCTTTTCCTCTTCTTCTTCCTCGTCCTCTTCTTTCTCTTCTTCTTCCTCTTCTTCTTTTTCCTCTTCTTCTTCCTCGTCTTCTTCCTCGTCTTCTTCTTCCTCGTCCTCTTCTCCTCGTCTTCTTCTTCCTCGTCTTCTTCCTCTTCTTCTTCCTCCTCTTCTTCTTCTTCTTCCTCGTCCTCTTCTTTCTCTTCTTCTTCCTCCTCTTCTTCTTCCTCGTCTTCTTCCTCCTCTTCTTCTTCCTCTTCTTTCTCTTCTTCCTCCTCTTCTTCTTCCTCGTCTTCTTTCTCTTCATCTTCCTCTTCATCTTCCTCATTTTCTTCCTCCTCTTCTTCCTCGTTCTCTTCTTTCTCTTCTTCTTCCTCT
>KN497050.1:4067-17800 GCA_000787155.1 Scartelaos histophorus | reverse complement strand
TTTTTCGATATATCGCGCAGCCCTAACCAATATGTTTACCAGACAAGTCCGCGTCAGCACGAATAGCCATAGCCAGGGCTTCTAAGGCTAATATGAACAACATTGGAGAAAGAGGACAGCCCTGGTGGGTGGACATACTATTAGTAAGGATACTTGCAGTTGGATTTGTATATAATATTTGAATCCATTTAAGAAAACTACTCCCAAATCCAACCCTTGGTGAGACATTAAATACAAATGGCCACTCAATTCTATCAAAAGCTTGACGGGCATCCAATGAGAGCAATGCTGTGTCTTTGTGTTCTGCCTTCTCGTTGATAATATTCAGTAACTCTTCTTATATTGTGGAACAGAGTCTAGTCTCTTCTTATATTGTGGAAACCTTGGCGCATCTGAGCTGTAACATAGTCTGGTTCGGGGTCTCCATGAAGATACGAAGGTTTAACACCACACATCTCCATGGAGACGAGCCTTTAACGAGCATTTCTCCACCAGAAAAGCTACACAATGCACTTTTAACTGGACGGGTTTAATGTAGCAGTGGATTTTGTGGCATTGGTTGGCATAGAATGTTCCGCAATAGGGCATTAAACACACGTCTCTTGCATCTTTCTATTAGTGCAGGGAGCGTTTGTCTGTCTGTTCCATGTGTAACTCCCGAATTGTGTTGTCGGGGCAAGAAAAGTCAAAGATATCAGTCAAACAAGTTAATATCAGCAGATTCTTAAAGCTTTAGCATCAGAATCGGTATTGGAAATGAAAAAGCCGGACCCGTGCATCCCTGGTACAGTACTGGGTTCTTTTAGATGCACTCAAGAAATATTTTTTGGGTGGTTTTTTTGTCGCTTCGCCACATCTGACCTTTAACTTGGGCTGGTTTTGTCACTTGTTTGTCTCTGCGGAGATAGTTCACTTTAATGCCACACTGTGAATAGAAAAAAAATATTTCTTGGGCACTTCTCAAAGAATCCAATACAATAATCGGGATGCACAAATCTGATACCGATTCTGATACTATAGCTTAAAGAAACACCTAACGTTAACCGATACCACTGCAGAGAATAAAACAGGTAACAGATTTTGATGATTCTCGACTTTTGACTTGGTAGAATAATCCCTGTTGTAAATATAAATGATAATTTTACACTAATCAAGAAGCAATTAGATCCAAATGTGTTATGCATCTCTCAAGAAACTGCAGAACAACTTTGCGTGAATAAAAATTCAAACATTGGGCTGGCATTCAATCTGCCACACACAAAAGACAACAACAATATGATATTATTTATAGGCCTGTGCAGATGTAACGCGCAGAGTTTGGACAGAACGTGTTTCATGATGTGGTCTGGGCCTTTTGCTTCCTGTTGACTCTCCCAGAATGAGCTTCAAAGGGGAAGTCGACTGTCGATAAGAAACACACAGGAAGTAGTGGCTGTTTTATGAAGCTGACGGGTGTTAAAGAGCCGAGACGAGGCGCGTGGGCAGGGGGGGAGGCTCTTTTCTTTATGTCTCTACTCGCCGCGGTGGTGGATGAGTCAGTTTTGTTACTTAAAGGTGCACTGTGTAACTTTTGGGTCATTGCTCGGCCTAAAATGTTGCACAGTGTGACATTAAATAGCTGTACCTTGCATATATCCAATTAAAGGTGGTTTTATAGCTCAAAAATACCTAGAAAAAACTGAATTTTGACTGTAACTTGGTCTGGTTTGAGATCCATGAACATAGAATAGCATTTCCCTTGAGACAAACATCTGACCTTAGAAAAGTTATGCAATGCACCGTTAAGTAAAAGTGCAGAAAAGTTACTCACACAAGTATTAAAGTACCTGTTTAAAAATGTACTTAAAGAATGAAACGTAAAAGTATTTTGCAGAGATTTTCGGGACAATTAAAGGATGAAATGTAGTGATTTTGATGATGAACTTAGCTGATTTTACGTGACTTCTTCATTTTTCTAGCTGTTTTTGTGTTTTGTTGGGATTGAAACTCAAATTTAAAATGCTAAAAAAGCCATTTCTAAGTACTTTTTACTTTTCAGGCCAGTACAAAAAGTAGAAGAGTAGAAAGTAGAGGTACACGTTCTCAAATGTAGTGATGTAAAAGTAAAAAATATTGACTGTAAAATGTAAGTGAAGCACAAATACCTCAAATTTGCACTTTAGTTTCACACTTTTGGCTTTATACTTTGTAATTTTCCACCACTGACTCATTGTAAAACACACTGACTCTATCTCCTCTTCTCATCAGACGGCTGACGAAGTGAACCACAAGTTAAACGGACTGAAGCCGGAGAAGCTGAACACAGTGAGAAATGTCACTTTGAAGAGTCTGTCTGGTCTGAACATCCCCCAGAGTGTGGACTGGAGGGAGCACGGCCTCGTCAGCTCTGTGCAAAACCAAGTAAGGTGTTAAAGCGCCTATGACAGGTTGGACTAAAACACATTTAAGGTCATAATATTCAAGATTTTACTAAAAATATTCAAGTTTTTTTGCCCAGTTTTGTCATTTTTAATGGTGCACTGTGTAACTCCATCACCTGCTCATGTCATTGCTGCATGTCCCACAGTATGACCTTGAGATTAAACAGGTCTAACTTACTTTTATTCAATTACAGGTGGTTTTATAGCTAAAAAAATACCAAAAAAAACAGGGATTCTGACTGTGAGCGGGGTCACCTCTCCACAGATCTGACCCGTAACCTGGTCTGGCTTTGGTGTCCGTGAAGTTTCCCACCAGAAAAGTTGCATTGCGCTTTTCTGCATGGAGATGTTATTGCTTTATCTAGAATGTTTCACAATACATGTCATTAAACCGTTCTATCACCATGGAGACCAAACCTAGACCAAGTTACGGGTCAGATCTGTGGAGAGGCGACCCCTTTCTAGGTATTTTCTAGGTATTTTCTAAGTATTTTCTAAGTATTTTCTAGGTATTTTTTAGGTATTTTCTATTTATTTTCTAAGTATTTTCTAGGTATTTTCTAAGTATTTTCTAAGTATTTTCTAGGTATTTTCTAGGTATTTTCTTGGTATTTTCTAGGTATTTTTGAGGTATCTAGGTAGAAACAAACAGTTGACAGTCCCTTGACCAGAAAAGTTACACAATGACCCAGTGACTCTCTGGAGGTGAAACTATCGACTTGTTAGAATTTCAACCTTTCAGTATTTTATATATAATCAGTGTTGGATGAAGTACTCGTTTTGTTACTTAAGTACAAATATAGATACAGGGCCAAACATTACTTAAGTAAAAGTATCACATTAAAAAATCTGGCCAAGCAAAAGTATTAAAGTGTAAAAATGTACATAAAGACTAAAAGGTAAAAGTATTTTGCAGGGATTTTTATAATAAATTGAATGAATTGGTCTAATTTTAAGTGATTCAGCTGATTTATTACAATTTTTAGCCATTTTTTTGTATTTGATTTGCTCAAATTAAATGTTATAAAAAATAAACTCTGCCATTTTCAGTAATGGAGTAAAAACTACATATACAGCATGTTCTTAAATATAGTTAAAAGGAAAAATTATCCATGCTTAAGTAAACTACAGATACTTAAACTTTGTACTTAAGTATTGTAATTTACTTTTATATTTCCACCACTGTGTAAATTCGTTTTAACTCCTGCCAAATGAAACGTGAGGAGTGTTTTTTTCTCCTCTGTTATTCACTGGATCCTCGAATTCTTCACATTCTTTCTCATGGGGCAGCTTCACATCCACAGCGCCTTGTTTACAATAAATACGGGATATAAAACCGACTTAAAACATTGAAACACATTCGGCGTATTCGGCCGGAGACCGTGAGCGGGGCCCACATTCCCACATCTGGATCTGATCACATCTTATTGTCTGACTCTGAAACCTCAACGTGAAGACAAATACTTCTCAACCTATGATACTGTGGTCACAACCTCACGGCAAATACACTTTTATGCAAGAATAATCACTAATAATCCTAAAAATTGCTTCATTTGAGAGCCTAAATTGCAGCTTTTACTGGACGAAAAAGGGAGATTAGTAATGGTTTTACTGCAGCCATAAAGACGCACAGATAAGTGACAGCGTAAAGCAAAGGTAGAAGAGTTAGATCCACATGGCGAAGTGCAAAATGACGCAGGAGTTAAGCTTTGTTACTTAATAGTTTCGGGTTGCAGCTACTAGTAAACACCTGGATTAGCTCTATTATCGCTGCTCTACCTTTTTAGTACGTTTTATTTTGCCTTTTTTACTATTCACATCCATTAACGTCCATTCATTTAGTCGTTTTAGCTCCAAAATCAGGTGTTTCATGTGGAAAGACCCGGCGATTTAGGTAGAAGCAAACTCTACCAATTATGCAAGGCGAGTTTATTTGTATGGGACAGTTCATACACAAAGTAATTCAAAGGGTTTTGCAGAATAAGAAAGATATTTTGGACATGAAGTGGTTTAGAATGTTATGGCGCAATATGAAACCAGCTGATTTTACTTTTAGATGAATTACTCAATTTTGCATTACATTACACAAGTATTACGTGAAAAAAATCCAAGTAAAAGTATTAAAGTACCTGTTTAAAAATGTACTACAAGTGGAAAAATAGTTTTGAAGTATTTTGGAGAGGATTTTTGAACAATTAAAGTAAGAAATGTGATGATTTTGAAGCAGATTTTAACTGATTCAACCGATTGATTGACACTTTTGTGTATTTGCTTGGGATGGAAACTCAGATCAAACGCGCTAAAATGTCTCAGCAGGTCTCACACTGTAAAGAAAAGTACATTTTACTTTGGAGCACAGATTAAAAAGCACAGACGCCTGCTCTCAAAAGTAGTGAAGTAAATAAGTAGTGAAGTAATAAGGATCCACTGTAAAACGCACAGATACATAATATTTGCACTCAAGTATTGTGCTTTTACTTTTGTACTTCATTACTTTCCGCCTCTGGCTGTTGTACCACACAGATTTTTTTGGGGGAAATATCAGGTTATTTCACATATGTGCATTTAATGTAATAATAATAATAATAATAATTGAGTATTCTGGTGTTTCCTGAGTATCTTCTGAATCAGTTTAGAAAGCAAAAACAATCGTCATCTCCAATAGAAAGAATTAAACACAGGAAAAAGGAAATATTGGCACTTCTAAAACTTTCCAGAAGGATTTGGTTAAGTTTTGGTGAGTGTCGTGTCACATAAATAATCTACTCCAAAAAGTGGCTGAAAAACACGACTTTATATTCTGTCCTACTTCCATGTAGTATTTGTCCTCCCCCACTATAACATACAGACTTTGAGACTGTGAGTAATACTTAGAATATCAAAGATCAGTTTGTAAAAGCACAAGTCCAAAAACATTAGATAATAAAGCTTATATATCACATTTTTAATATTGTCATAAAGCCAAGTTATAAAATTCAGCATTTTTCATCTGCACTTAAAATGATTTGTGCCATTGATTGTGTTTTATAAAATGTTTTATTCTTGCCATACGTGCTCATTACGTCATTGTTAAAGATCTAACACTAATGAAAAGATGATTTTAAATGGGTAAAGCACATTTACTGAGAAAGTCACTGGACACAGCCTCTTAAAACCTTAAAGCAAGTTTGACTATAAAAGAATTGTAACTTAAAAGTCGTTTTACTTTGTTACGCCAAGTGGGCATCTAATCTGTGATGCTCTTATCCGCACAGTGACCTCACCAGCCCTTCTCAGAGTTGTTGATTTGTTTATAATCATATTGATAAGATGCGTCACCCGCAGTGGAGCGTCAGCATGAACGGGACCCTTGGACTTTGTCAGAGGGTGTTTAGGTGGAACTCAGAGCAGCAAGGGTCAACCATGTGACGTCCACTTCCAGCAAGCAGCCAATAGCGTGTCGTCGGTCCTATCATCTTGTCCAATCAGACGGCTACATCATCACAGAGCTGGATGGACGTATAAAAAGGCTGAAGGGGCATTAAAAAGGCACCATCTGGTCTACACTGTCCTGCTGCACAGGTGAGTGTTTGGGTCTGGAGGGTTTTCTGTGATGCCAATAAAACATCTATGAGCTAGTCATAAGAAATTTAAATTTTTTTCATTACCAAAATGTTCTCATACAAATTCTAGCTTTTATCATGGACTACACCTTTACGAAATTTAAAGCAAATTGGTCTAAATAAAAATTCAAGACCTATTCAGGTTTAGGTGAAGATTTCATTAAGAGTTTTAAAGTAAAAGCAAAGTAAAATGCACTACTTGCCTCACACTAAGGGTTCCCAGAAGCCGAATCAACATTATTGATTCAAAGTTTCGATTTGTTGCTCAATTATTTTTGTGTTCTGTTCTAGGTCCCCTCAGTCACCATGAAGTACGCCATCATCGCCGCTCTGTTTGTGTTTGCTCTGGCTCAAGGTAAGAAACAAAAAGATCTACTCTAAAATGTATGTGTATGTGGTTCATGTGGCGTTTTGTGACACACAGGGAGCCTGGCTCAGGATGCCTCTGTGGACCTGGGCAAGATCACCGAGTATCTGGAGAATGCAAAGAACAAGATGCTTGAGGAGGTGAACAAAGTCTTCCAGCAGGAAGAGCTGGCAGCTCAGGCCCAGTGAGTCACATCAACTTACACATGCACAACTGCTGCAGTTCAGACCTTTCACTAACATTTATGCTGCATTCAAACTTCAGCAGGATTTGGGACACTAAACTGGACACTTCACTGAAAATAAGAATAGTCAAGTTTATATTATATCATTCTACAAGAATTTTGATTTAGTGAAACAGGTCGGCACAACCGATAATGTCCAAGAAACCATTTGTACCAAGAAAAGAAACAGATAAGTGACTGAACTGCTGAATGTCAAATGAGATTAGAGTTATCTCGACCAGTAGCATTTAGAGGAGATTAAGTGGCTGGATAAAGATTTTAATATTTAAACAATGCGATGTGGTCTGTTAGGAAAATGTTTGCATTTATCAACTATATAAAATGATTCAAATGAGTTTTGCCACCTCCACAGGTCTATGCTGGAGGGCTCTAGGGCCCAGCTGGAGGCCATGGTCCCTCAGGTGGAGGAACAGCTGAAGACCGTCATGTCCACTGTGGAGGAGCAGGTGAAGCCCCTGCAGGAGCAGATGCAGCCCCTCATTGACAACTTCCAGAGAGAGATGGAGGCCTTTGTACAGAAGCTCACAGAGAAAGCCAAGACTCTTGCTAACTAAGACCTGTACCCGTGCTGGAGCCTCTTTGGTGCTTCACTGCTGTTTAACATCTGTCAAAAAGCAAAATAAAACTTGAAGCACAAGATGTGATCGTTTCCATTCATTGCCGTCCATTTCAATGCAACTTCAGTTTATCATGTCATTTTAAATTTATGAAGGCTCAGCATTATGACCAAGTGTTTCCAAAATCAAGACGACACAAACCAAATGGAAGGGCAATGCCAATTGTTTTTGATTTCTGTAGTTAGACCATTTCTGAAATTATACTGGAACAAAAAGAACTTCATATTTCAAATGTCTTTATTATTTTAATTTTATTGATGCAAGCAAAAAGTAAATTCACAGTAAGAGTAACTGGCTTTCAATCACAGCCCAAACATTCAAAAATTTAAAATGGATAAAATAATAAAGGAATGTGTTAAATACTGTATTATAATGACAGATGTCTCCTCTAAAACGCTTGAATATATAACCTATTTGAAACATTTTCTATTTTTTTTTTGTAAGTTTTGACTTTTAATGCAAACCAGGCCAATTCTTGCATTGGGCCTGGTTGGACTCTTGTTTAACTTTTTTAAGTAATTATTTTTTACTTGTTTTACTTTGTTTGTACAGTTATTTTTTTTTTTCCCCTTCTCAAGGTCCGTCGCTCCTGCAAAGATACAAACTTATGATTAGCACTCGTGTAATATTTTGAGACTCGGCAGTTTTGGGGGCATGTGCGTCATTCTCACCTTGGGTCTAAACACTTGCAGCCACAGCTGTGTTGGTCACAGTCTTTTGAACGGCTTCTTTGGCCTGGTGAGCCTGGAGCACAGCAACTGCCTCGTCCACCTGCTCAGACACAGGGCAAGACAATCAGCAGAGAACTTGGGAGTAAATATTTTTCCTCAGAATTCAGGCCTACTCTGACACAACTGACACAGATGTGCAGTGGTACTGACCTTTGAGCGCAGAGATTCTGGAGACTCGAGCATGTGAAGGAGCTCAGAGTTGTCGATCTCCAGCAGCATCCCTGTGATCTTTCCTGCCAGGCTCGGATGCATGTTCTGGATCAGGGGGAACAGACGCTCTCCTGACAAAACCAAAATAATTCAGATATTAAGAAAAATATTGAATGACTTTGCATTATTTGTGCAAGTATTAAGCATGTTTAAAGTCACTTACCCAGCATCTGCTTCTGCTCTTGGGGCGGGGCAGCAGCCAACATGGAGGCGGTCAGGGGCTCCTGGCCCTGCACATGGACAGCAGCCTGAACACAAAGAAACACAAATAAACTTAGCCACTGAAAATGAGCTGTTGGGGTAAGGGAGAGGTGTAGGACCTCAGCAGTATGTACCTGTGGCATGCCGACCTGGGCCGGGGCCATGTGTTGCTGGGGGTTACGGACTCCTGCTGAGTACTTGTACTGAGGGACACCGCGTACAGGGGCAGCAGAGGGTGCTGCTGCGGCTGGGCGAGGGGCCATGGGCTGAGTGGCTGCACAGAGTAAAACAAATCTCTTAACATTAAGAAAAGAGCAGAAAAAAAGTTGAATAAGAATCTGAGGTGACTGACCAACTCTCTGGGCTGAAATCATACGAGGCATTTGGGCCGTGGGACGCATGGCGCCAAAGGTCTGAGGGCGAGGAGGTGCTGCCCGCACGGCTGTGGGCATACTCTGGAAGTCTATGGACAAAAACAATGTGTTACAGACATAACATGGCAACTATACTGAGTGAGGAGAGTTGTCTGACACTCACGCTGTGGCCTGACGTTCTGGGTGGCCCAGCGTGGGCTGGGGCGCAGCTGTGCCATCTGCCCCGCGGCAGGATAATACGCTGCACGATTCTGGGCCTGGGGTATGGCTGCCATGAAGTATCCAGAGGGCGGGGCTGGCTGATAGGGGTTGATAACTGGGTTTGGAACAGCACGCACACTGGCCATACGCTGCATGTACTGGTTGGTGAGGTGAGCCTGTCGTTCCTCTTTCCTCTGAGCCAGAGCTACATACAGTGGCTTTGTGGCCACAATGCGCCCATTCATTTCAGTCACTGCTTTAGTGGCTTCCTCAGGTGAGGAAAAGCACACAAATCCAAATCCTTTACTGCGACCACCTTCCAGCATGACCTAGATAGGAAAACATGTATTCAGTACTTTGAGTTATAGCAGAAAGTCCAAAGTCTGCAAACTAACACTGATACCTTTGCACTAGTGATGGTGCCAAATGGTGAGAACTCTTTTCTCAGACGCTCATCATCAATGCCATCATCAAGATTCTTCACGTACAAGTTAACGCCCTGAGAGTAAACAGATCTTCATCAGTAATAATTCAATACAAAATAACAGTATCCCACTAAATTTACAGGCAAAATAATCTGTCTGAAGGACACATTTATCCTCGAATTCCACTGAAAAGAAGTTGAGGCCCATGAACTACAGTTACTGTTGCAGCCATTTTGGCCAGTGCATCTTACAAAAAGGTGCACCGAATTTGACAAAGCTGCAGATTTACGATTGTACCATGCCAAAAATAGCCAGCCCACCTGGTATCTAGTCATTCTGTCTTGCTTCATTTGCTCAAATCGGCGCCTGAGTTCAGTTTGACGCTCCATCTTCTTCTGAGCTCGTCCCACATAAATAGGTCTGCCCTGGAACTCCTTTCCATTCATCTCATCGACAGCCTGTGCAGAAGAAACACTCACACCTTAAAGCGAACGGTAATTTACCTTGCAAAGAGTTTTGAATAAGCACACACACCTTCTGGGCATCCTCGTGCCTCTCAAAGCTGACAAATCCAAATCCCCGGGATTTTCCTGTGGCATCCGTCATCACACGGATACTGAGAGCATTTCCTGTTGGGCAAAATCATGAAACAAACCTCTAAACAATGAGAAAATCTAACCAATAGAGCAAGGACATACCAAACTGACTGAAAAGCTCCCTCAGCTTCTCATCATCTACATCATCTCCAAAGTTTTTAACATAGACATTTGTAAACTCTCTGGCCCGTGCTCCCATTTCAGCTTCACGCTCTTTGCGAGATTTGAAGCGGCCGACAAATCTGTAATAAAAATCAAAGTTCATTAGCACTTGTGCACAGTATACAACTCCCCAATGCAACAATTAAAAACACATGCTTACACTTTGCGGTCATTGAGCAGCATGCCATTCATTTTCTCTATGGCACGCTCGGCTGCCTCGTGAGTCTCAAAATGCACAAAGCCATAGCCTTTGGAGCCATTTTCATCACAAACCACCTACAAAGAGCAATAAAAACAGTAATCACACTGAAAACCTACTGATGTAAATTTATGTCCATCAAAAACATGCATGTTAAAAGTTCTACAGTAAAAGTAATAGAAAAAGAGAGCAACAGAGTGAAGCTGTACCTTGCAGGACAAGATGTTGCCAAAAGCAGAGAAGGTGTCATACAGAGCCTTGTTGTCAATTGATTTGTCAAGATTCTTGATGAAGATGTTTCCTACGCCGCTCTTTCTCAGTGAGGGGTCACGCTGGGACCACATAATGCGCACAGGACGCCCCTTGATTACATCAAAGTTCATAGTGTCCAGCGCACGCTCAGCTGTAGAAAAAAATAAACAGATGTCTGTAAAAACAACTTTATGATAAATGAAAATCTAAGCGAGTTGTCACCAACTAATCTATTCAGCTTTTCTGTGTCTGTACTTCAAATTGTTTAGTTAAAATGCTTTTATTAATTTGGGGGAAATATGCAATGCAGTGCATTAAACAAGTGCAGGTGTTGTAATGTTCATCAGCCACAAAAGCTTTTATTTTGGGTAGGGTATTCGAGTGGATTTTCAGTCACCCACCCCCGCCAGATTACCCAAGACGTTTTTTACCCACTAGAGTAAATTTACATTTGAGAAAATATCTAGCCCCCTGCAGTGTAAGTGAAAGACACTTGTATTTGCAGTAGATTATGTCAATAAACAACTGAGGCCTTGTCATCAAAAATATTTCAGTTATGAAGAAATGTATTTTGAATCTGATCTGTAAAACTAACACACCCAATCCACACCCTGTCCTGGTTATCTGCGGTCAGCAGAAATATGGGAAAGGGACACGTATAAGATGAACCAATTCAAAAACAGTTGTTTAACAGTTCTTAGTTTTGAACAAATGTATAAAACACGTTTTTCCCTTGTTAATCAAAGCACTGAAGGGGTCTGTTGGTTAGCACTTTACTGCAACATTATTTTGGTAGGCAGGGTGGCTGGGGTTAAACTTTGAGCCAAGTTACGCCTCTGCTGATGGGAGGTTCAACTGGGGAGAGGTTCCTACAACATGTCGGCCGCAGTCACGTGTAATACCAGCAGTCATAGGGAGGCATCTTAAAACGTCTGTGTATGTAAATAATACTGACAAAAACACATTTTCAGACTCCTCTTACCATCCGCTGGCTGCTGGAAGTTGACATAGGCGTATCCGAGGGAGCGCCGGGTGATCATGTCCCTGCAGACCCGGATAGAGAGGATGGCTCCGGCCGGGCTGAATTTCTCGTACAGCATAGCCTCGGTCACATCCGTGTGCAGGTCCCCGACGTAGAGAGAAGCCATGGGGTAACTAGGAGCGCTGGGGTTCATTTTGCCCAAATAAAGAGGCTCGAAACTATAGCGTTGGTGTCGAAGGGAAAAACTTTGCGACGGTTTACGTGAAGTTAACGGTCACTGGAACGGCGTCACCCGCGGTAGAATTCAGATGAGCCGTTGGCCTGTGAGCCGCAGCGTGCTCAGCTTAGTGTACAACAAAAGGACAACGTGACGATTTAAAACGCGAATAAAACGATCACGAAACTTCGTTAACACTAGTAAGGACAACAATGAGTCAAAATTTCGCAATTTCGCCGTATTTCCAATAACACGTCGTTTAAAATACCGTTTGATGGATTACACGTTGGCTTGGCAGCAAGTTCTTAGCGTCCGTTACCTTCGAATGTCTCTCAAGTCCCACTCCGCAGCTCGTTACAAAAGATTTAAAAAAATAAAGAAGAAGAATTTTTTCGTATTTTATGTTTTTAGATTTTTTTGTGTTTTTTTTTTTATTTTTATGTGTGCCGAGCGGGCTCAGGAGCACACACGCACTCACGCAGCACTATCAGCCGGGGTTGAGGGGAGGAGAACGGGGGAAAGTTGTGTGTTTTATACTTCCGGATGAGTCACCGCAACGAGCCAATGGCGTTGAAGCAGATTCGGAACGGACCAATCAGAGGAAGGGGGCGTAGACGATTTCTGAAACCACGGGCTCCATGGGCGATGATGAAATAGGCCGAAATTGCCATACATGTTTAATTTACCGTTTGTTTTAGTAGGTTTTGGCATATCTTAAACACTTTAAGCACTCTTGGGCCAAAATAGTTCAGAAAAATAGCTTAACAGATCAATTTAATCATGTAATTACGCTAGGGTTACCAGATTTTCAAAATAAAACACTGGGACATCCCTGGTTTGCGTTGGTTGGTAATAACATTGTGGAACGAGTGCGTAATTAAGGAGAATTGTTACGCACTCGGAAACAATGCGATTCCGTATAGGCATATTTTCTTTGCGTTTTGGTCATTATTATGCTGCTCTTTAGTGTTTGCAGGTTTCTGATTGGTCAAAAATAAGGACACAAGGCTCAAAACTGGGACTCTCCAGGGCTGTTAATGTTTCCCCATCACAGAAGTATCTATAGCCGGTGTCATTTGCATACAAATACATCGTGTTTTTGGGTGTGGACGAGTACACGAGAATACGGCACAAGCATCTCATTTCTAAATGGCAAATGGGACACATTTTAGATTCAATTCTAATCACCATCAGTAGAGGGCAGCCATTTACAATAAAACACTGTCCTTTGGCGTCCAGTCCACAGCCCCTTTTTAGGAAAAGCCTTTGAGTGAGAGAAATGAATTAGAGGTTGAAATAAAACCATTACTATAGCAGATTTAAACTGTTTAAATGTTTTAATTCCACTTACATGAAAGCACATAACCAGAGAGCAATTAGTAACCGTAAATCCTGCAACCCTCTGCACAGCCATACAGTGCCATTATATATAACTGGAAATGCTCATTAAAGGCCATACTTTTTAATAATCCAATCACACATGGGAATGTCACAACAAAATGGCTTAGAGAATCCCAGTTTCATTACAAGCCGCCAAATCCATAATACCATATTGCTGAGAACGACAGACATACCAGGAATCAAAGGGAATTAAACATACAAATGAAAATACAAAAACACCTGAATAGAACGGTATAAAGCCACAAAGAGGCACATGACCTAAGTATTCTCTGTACTGAGAAAAAGATAAAATATCAAAAGTTACAGTATCGAGCCATTTAAAAAGTTGTTCACTTTTTCTGAGGCCTCAAGTCATGTGGCATGGAAAATGAATATAGAAACAACATAGTACATTGTCAAAAGAAAAAAAGTCAAGCACAATGGAATGTAACCTTTTAGTAAACTAAAGAAACGACACTTTTAGCGTGTGGCTAATTATGGACAGTCATCTTTGCACCTGATCGCACAGAAAACCCACCACGCCACATAATAC
>KN497049.1:52355-65700 GCA_000787155.1 Scartelaos histophorus | reverse complement strand
GTATGAATGTGGTGCAGTTAGGTTACCACAAGTTCAGAGTGAATGGATATTGGTCTGTTGTAGCACTTTGAATAGCTAAAGTGCAATATAAAGAATGAATCCATATTATTTATATTTTTATAGGTGATTCCAGTGGTGGCTCAGACCCTCATTACCAGGTGTTTTTGGAGCTCAAAGGAGTCAGGAATCTCACAGAAGAACAGCGCTACAAGGTTAACAACAATTCAGTTTAAATAATTCTATAAATTAATATATTTTAAAAACACATTTTCTCTCTCCCTAAATCTAGTTGGACATATGTCTGCAACAGGACTCTGCGGTGTACAAGTCTTTCCGGATCAAAGGTAGTATTGGACCGATGCGGGTGCAGCTGGTGGCACCTGGAGCCTTTGACGAACTCTCCAAGAAAATGATGTCCTTTTCCAAGACGACGCCTAACACATTCAAGATGCATAGAGTTATTCGAAGGAAAGAGTATGCAGACTTCCTTTTGGGCAAAACGCTTTCCTAAAACTTCTGGAAGTACATACAAACTGTTACGTACTGACAAAACGCTTTCCTAAAACTTCTGGAAGTACATACAAACTGTGATACGTACTGATGAATATTTCAAGTGCCTTTTGTAAAGCCGTAATTACACATAAAATGAATGACCTCTGCAGGATTAAAGACTCTTTATTACACTATTTTCTGATCTGTCATAATGTTATTTCCTCATTAAAACATACCCAGACTTGTGTTTTGTTGCATTCATATGTTTAACACTCTGTTCCACCTTGTGATGTCATATGGTAATACAGGATGTGCTCCACTGTGTTTTTAAAATCCACACACCTTTGTTAGAAACATTTTAATGATTTCAGACCTGGAATTGCCGATCTCTGTTGAACGAAAGTTAAACATTAGCTGTTAACATGAAAACTAGCACTTCATGCCCTGAAGCGCAAGGTGGAACAGAGCATTTTGAGGTTTGGAGATATAGACAGAGGATTAATAAAGGATTACTGAGACATGTGTGAGTGGAACGAAATACAACTCCAGGCATGTTTTTGATGAGGTAACAATATTCTAATAACAAGACTAAAGAGTCAATTTTGCATAATATAAGACCTCTAATGATATTTTATAATAAATACATCTTTATGTAATTATGTATTTATTGGTTATGACTCTGTCTATTAGTGCAATTGAACTTGCTCTAGTGTTTTGCTAAATACAAGTATCAGTATGATTATGAGAAATGAAGCAGTGAAAGTGTCTTAGGTATAGAAAACCAGACCAGCTGCACAGTCATACAGGAGTGAAAATAATCTTTATTTGAAGATAAAACGCAAGTGCAAACTCAAGATTATTGCCATGAACACATAACGACAGCTTCATAACTGTGGATTGTCTTCATTTCAAACATATTCATAAAAGCTCATAATAAAACTAAATAAGTCACAGATGCTTCTTTTAAATATCCAAAGTACATTGTATTACTTCTCTCCAGGCTTAGTGCTTTCTTTTCTCTAACCTCCGTACAGCAATTCAGATGTAACATTAACATTGACATAAAACATATAAATAATACTTATAGAGATATGGTGATATACAGAGTGTAATGTTGCCACTGGTGTAAATATAAAATCAGCAGTATCGCCTTGCAACAAGAAAACTATCAATGTTTGATTTGATATGAAAATATGTAGTTACATGATAAAGTGCTTTCCATGCAAAAAATGTAAGGATACCATTGTTGTTTTAATTGGTTATTGTTAAGCTTGTGATTATTTCATATGAGTATTAAGAAATTTCATGATTTCATGAGTTTGAATCTTAAAACGTGATACAGCAGATTTTTTAAGTGCACATGTGGCAGCATCATGATGGTTTATTTTCTATATTTCTATAAACCCATATTGACCATATCTGACAACTGTAAATGCAGTTAGTATTTTAAACAATTGACAAATACGTTAAACATAATACTTCTTATATTATTTAATTGCAAGATGTTTTCCTTTTATATTATTTGCACTTTAACTGTTATCATATTTATTAATATTTTACTCTATAATATAAAAAACACACTACAAACATTAAAAAGTTAGTAATTGGCAGGTTAAAAATAGAATATAATAGATAAATGTTTGGTTAAAATAACAATCTTGATTAAAAAAAGGAAATGTATTAATTGCCGAGTAGATATGGCATAAGTGCTGAGTATAGCTACCTCCATCATGCATGACATGACACTACTAATCTAATTACTAACTGCTACTTTATGCTGATGCAAAAACATCTCTACTGGAGATGGACAGAGCAGACAGTTAAAGAGAATGGGACTTGACATCACAAATATGCAATAAGCAGCTAATTTCAAAGCATGATCTTCAAGAAAATATATTTAATTGATAACTTAGTTTAAAAGTTGGATGGAAATTAACATTGTAAACCATTGACTTCACACTAAAGCTGCCTCTTTTGTTAGTGGTTTGATTTACTGAGCTTGGTCAAAGGTTAAAGACAAACCTGCTTCAGAGTTATTTTTTTTTAAATACAGTAAATATAAATGCCATGTTTACGTAATAACCTCCTCATAACACTGCGTTATCTGTGTGTCTGTTTGGTAGTGTGAGCTTCAAGTTCAAAGCAGGAAACAGCTGGTATGGCCTGACAGTGTTAGGCTTCATAGTTTTTTATCCTTTTTAAATAAATAGATTAAATAAAAAAGTATATTTTTTCAGCAGATAGTCTGGATAATTGATATTCAACAAAAGAAAATCTGTAAAAGTGCACCATGCCATGTTTTTTAAACTGGTCAATTTGAAGTCAGTCACTGCTTCAGACCTGCCACTTCCATTACACCAGTGTTATTCGCTGCTACTGTAAAATGTGCATAGAGAGTTTTGACATCTTCTTTGGTCTGATCACCACCTCCACATCTGCATCTCAGGCCAAACTCACATGAAGCCCGACAGTCAGGTTTGTTTATTTCACTGGTGCAGGGAGAACAGAGGATCTTATTTATCTGTCAGTTATAACAAAGTCAAACTTCTCTCACCTTACATTAACAGTATTTAGTGTTTCACTTCACTGGACTCTGCAGCAATGCATATTGTTTTTCAGTCCTCCATTATTTAGTTTTCTATGGATTTGTTTGTTTTGATGGACAACACGTCTTTGATTGGTTAATCCATCAGTTGTGAATTGAGGGAGATAAAATCAACTGGGAGAAAATCGCACTGTTCAGGGCAGGTGGTCCTGATGCCTCACACCTACAGAGCCTGTTAAAAGTCCTTTTGTTTTTTAGGGTTTAGCAGCTAAGCTCTTGGATGGAGACCTGACGGGGGATCTGGCGGGAGTCCTGGTGCTGCTGTTGCACGGGGAGATTTTAGCATGAATGAAGAGAGAGGCAGGGGACAGACTGGACCCATCTGACTTCAGCAGGCGCACATGTCGGTAACCTGGTGAAAATCAACAACATGGTCAGCTTTGTTGTTTCTTACTCACTGCAAAAAGTCAATATGTGCATGTGTTTAAATCTTTTGTATTTTGTCTATGCATAAAGATTGGAGGGTTGAAGGTTTCAAATGAATTAGTTTGTAGATTTTGAGATTTTTTTAAATTTGTTTTTCAGTTATAACTCAGTTTTGCTGTCCAGGTTATTTTTTTTACTTGCTGTGATGACTCATTAAAATATGTTTTCATATATCCTACTGACATTTTTTTAAAATCACAATGAAATACTAAAATACTTATTCCAAAGAGCCACACCAAGTGGCTAAAACACAACCGGGAAACTGGTAATTAAACCTAGACTAGACAAGGACTGAATCAGGACTAGAAAAGACAAATCCAGGTCAAGTGTATATATCGTAACTAAATCTGTGCCAAATCTAGGAAGATCAGCTGATTAGTGACATGTCACAGCAGCCAGATGATGCTCTGGGGAAAGGGGCAGATGCTCACCAAACAAAGGCACATCTATACGCAGTTTAAATAAATCTAAACTAGATAAAATAATCAAAACAACACATTGCAATTCAGAATTTAAGACAATTAGTAATGCAGTTTGTCCAGTGTTTATCTTCCCATTTGGAGTTGTGACACAAACCTGTGCGTAGACTCATGAAGGGCAGAGTGAACTGTCCTAAGAAGTCATTGGCTGATGTGTAATCGTGGTCCTCCACCATGAACCGGACCAAGGCCAAGTCTGGAGCGTGAACCGTGAAGTTAAAGGTACAGTCCCACCGAGGATTAAAACCTGGAGTAATGTTTGGGAAAAAACGTACAAATAACAACTGCATATTAGTATATGATTGAAAACAAGATGTATTTTTTATTTCACTTCCACATTTAATTACTGACTATAGTACATTCAGTAGATAAGTTAATGGATAATGGATAATGGAATAATTGAGATCAAACTAAACTACGAGGTATTTCACAACAGCTGTTGTTATTATTGACTAGATTACGTGACAAATTGTACATTTCAAATTTGTTGATTTGGGTGTTTCTCTCAATCATTCATTCTAGTAGTATTTGCATCACTAGAAGAAATCACTTCATTTATATATTGTGTAAGTAAATGCAAGACCAAAAATGAATAAAAATGTAATGTATTAGTACATACCATTATTCTCCACATAATGAGTCTTTTTCTTATTGTTGTCTATTGGGACGCCGTGTATTTCAACCCACACCTGCGGGTCCACGATAGATGTTGGCTTATCCCATTCTGGTTTAGGCAGTTGCTGAGCTGAAATAATCTGGAGAAAAACAGACACACACAAAATATTAAGTGAACCAACCAACTTCATGCTTTATGTAGATCAAGTTGAATAAATGCAGTCATTACACAGCCTTTTGATGATACAAAGGAGCTCTTACCCGGATGGTGAGGAGGAAAGGTTTGTGGGCTGGACCTCCCCCTACATTTTCAGGATTAAAAGTGGTGTCAGGACGGCACATGAAGGGGGGCTTCAGGACGTATCCACACTGACCATTTTGGAAAAACCTTCCCCGGTTCAAGTCCATCTGCTCACCGGGGGTCTGGAAGTTTAGAGCCACTGGAAAACAGACACAGTCTTTTCATACACCAAGACATACAAAGGCTTATCACTGTGATTGTTATATCAAATGAAAGATAAACAATACTATTTTAAACTTTATTTCCATTAGTGCATAACTTATTATTATCTCTTATTTATTTGCAATATGTTAACATTTGTGTAATAAAGGGTCAAAACATGATCATATTTTTTACTTTTAGACATTAACTAACAACTTAACAGCTTCATAGCACGATGTATTCATTGCAGATTATGATTAATATACATATGGCTCATTTTAAAGTGGTTAACTGGTATTGGTTTATGTTATTCTTTCACAGGCATAAAGTAGTCCTCAGTGTAATTATAATATTTTTTACCAATATATCACAGTTAAAAATCTGTCACCATGGCCTGTGTATAACTAAAGGTTCATAATGTGTATTTTGCTCACCCATGTGACAGCCTCCATTCCACATGTCCTGGGGGTTGTAGTTGGACGACTGGAGGCGCTGACCTGAGGGGTAGATTCTGCTGAGCTGGTGACTGTTGTGGCGAACAAAGTGCATCCCTGAAAAATCAGGTTTGTTATGAGACGACATGTCCAATACACTGTACGGGATTATACTTTAAAGAGGGACTGGATAACTTTTTGGTTGAGGTGATCTACCAACGGCTTGTCTCCATGCCTGAAATGCTCCACACAATGGCATTAAACTTTTCTATCTAGTGTTTACTTCATTTTTGGTCTTTTAATTGATCAAAAATGCCTTGACCTCTGTAGTGCCATGTGTTTGTTTTCATGGAAATGAGAATGTTAATACCATATTGTGGAACATTTTAGGCAAAGCAGTAACATTGACATGAAGAAAAAAGGTAGGTACGGAAGCCCTGAGCCCTGAGGGGAAAAAAGGCACTGCTTTCTAAGTTGTTGTTTTTTTGTACCAACAACTCAAAAATGTTTTTCTTTTCATCCATCCATCTTCTCCCACTTCATCCAGTTGGGTCGCAGGAGCAGGTAACACGCAAACTCCACACAGAGAGGACCGGGTGACCCAGGGATCGAACCCGTCACCTTCTTGCCATGAGGCCTGAGTGTTGCCACTCAGCCACCTTTTTTTTTTCTTTGCAGTTATTTTTTTTTATCTTTGATGTGGCTGTTGAAAAAAAACACCACGCTCAGTGTTTTCCCAGTATATTCGTTTAAATGTCAAAGTTCATCTGTGGCACAGCACTGGAGAGAAAGCTTTACTGCGCTGGCTGTGGGTGAGGATGTGGGAGACTGGAGTTCAACACTCACCTGCTCCAACTGTGTGTGCAGTCACTTTAGTTGAAACCAGTTTTTCATGAGTTTTACTTTTGCATCTCTGATCACAATACAGGCATAAGAGGCTGTTTGTACTTCATTTGTGCTGTTGTCCTTTTTGATGTTCTGTTTAGGTTATGTGGAAAAAGCACTGCACTATCGCGTAAAGGGGTCGGAGTTTGAGTTTTAAGATAGATGAGTTATTTTTGTTTTCCTCATGTTTTCCTGATGGAGTGGCACTCTAAGAACCCAGTGGAGCTTATTTCTTTATAGGCACAGACACCAGGTGTTGCATAAAGCAAAGGGGCAGGCAGGCCCACTAAAGCCATAGAGACAGTGCAGAGTTCTGTCTTCCAGCCTGGAGCAGTGACGGCTCTGGCTGCTCAGTTTCAAATTGGGGTAATAGGGCCACAGAAAAAAAGAGGATCCACGATCTCAAGCTGCAGCTCACCTGCCGTGCTTTTGCCTTGTGCTGCACCTGGTGCCTGGGCCTGGAAAGAAATAAGCTTCACTGGGCGCTTTGAGCGTCGCTCCATCAGCAAAAACAAAAAATAACCCATCTATCTTAAAACTCAAACTCCAGCCCCCTCCTAGTGCAACGCTTTGCCACATCAGCTAAACAACAAAACATCAACAAAGTCCAACAGCACAACTAAAGTACAACTGAAAAACAGTGTCTTATGTCTGTATTGTGATCAGTGATGCATTGATCTTACTTCCCATATAACATAAGAATGCAAAAGTAAAACTCATGACAAGACTGGTGCTTTCAGGTAAAGTGAATACACACAAATAATGAGAGCAAAAGAGTCTCAAACCTCAGTCTCCCATGTCCTAACCCACAGCCTAAAGCAATAAGCTATCCCTTTTTGGCAAGCACAAAAGAAATCTTTGGCATTTAATTAAATATACTCGGTTTTGTTTTTTGTTATTTTATCAGTCACATCAACGGTAAAAAAATTAGTGATTGCAGCAAAAAAACCTAACAAATAAAAAAACATTTTTGAGTTGTTGGTGCAAAATGGAAAAAAACAAACAAAAAAAAACACATTAGAAAATCTTTTTTGTTTGTTTGTTTGCCGCTCATTGCTTCCGTAGCTAGACATACTCTCTTTCAGATATAAGATGAGATTCATATGTCAGACCTGTTTCTTTGATGAGTCTTAAGGCCTCGCTCTCAGAGAATGAGGATATGTGGCTCTCTGCAGCTGGAGCCTGCTGAAACCCTTTAAAAGGAACACTGCGCGTGTACAACACCAACTCTGACAGCTCAGGGCTCAGTTTGGAGCCTCCTGCCTGAGGTCACACACAAATGCATCATATGTGGATGTGAATATATGTGAGATGCTAAAAGTCACTCCTGGTCATATTCCAGGGCCCCACATGGGCTTTTACCTTCCGCTCTGCTCTTGGTGTTTTGGACCTAGCGTCTCTCTGACTCTCTTCATCTGAGGAGCTGAAGTCTGAGGCACTGTGGTCCTCTCCTGAACTCTCCCTTTTCCCTTTTATCAAAATTTTCCCTTTAAGATCCTGTAAAGCAAAAGCATGAACTGTGAGTATTACAAATGATTACAAAAGTTTCTGCAGTCAGCATTAACATGATTATAAACGTAACACCAGTGAGGAGTGTGTGCATGGACAGAGGTACCTCAGGAGAGGGCAGGTAGCGGATGTCCCAGCCCTTGAGGGGCTTGGTGAGCAGTTTGTCTCCCAGGATGGAGCGCAGCTGTCGGGCCATCACAGTCTGCTGCTCCACACTGCAGTGGTTCTCTAGTGACAGGATCAGGGGATAAGGCGAAGCCTGTGTGACACATAAGGGCTCTTTTATATGCACTAAAGGGAAGCTTTTTCCTGATGTGGTCCACTCACTTTGAAGGCATACTCATTGATAGTTTCGATAACTTCATCAAAGGGCACTTTGGAGGTCAGTGTGTGTCCGTGGTAGATGACCGGCTCTCCCTTCTCTCCATCCCAACAGTCCAGCTCCACACAACGACAGCCTTGGTTCAAAGCTCTGTTAAACATACATGATTTACTGATTTATGATAAAAAAGGGACATGAAAGTGCTGATCCAAATGTAACTGACCGAATATAAGGCTCTGTGCTGCTGTCCCCGGTCAGCTGGTCCTTCGTGAGGTAGGTGTTGTGTGAGGAGGAGATGAAGTAGTGGGACAGAGGGTGGTTCATGTCCTGGTAAACCCGAGCGTGGGCGGGGTCAAACACACAGTTCTCTTTGGACAGCATGTACATGGTGAAGCCATTAGGAGTCATGAAGTTGTTCTTCTGAGCTGTCACAGCAAAATGCATGTGTGATGTTTCCAATAAAGAGTAAATAGATGTAAATAGATATCATTATTTCAAATGTGATTAAATTTATTAAGTCAGTGAGAGTACTATCTAGTCCGTTTAATTATTTGTACTATCATGAGTTTAAATTGGCTGTTGGACATATTCTCTTGGGCCTATAGACAGTATATACCCCAGGGGTTGAGCTCATAGGTGAAGATGAGGCTCTGAGCGTGAGTCACAGAGGCGTCCTCCTCCTGGTCCCTGAGGAAGTCTCTCAGGTCCACAGTGGAGAGAACACAGTCGTTTGCAGAGTACTGAATGAAGACTGCATCCAGCTCCGGTCTCCGGAGCAGCTCCCTGCAGAAAATTTCGATCTCTCCATGGTCCAGGCGGCCATCAGCTGAGCGGTCACACTTCTGTGAAACACAAACATTAAGGAAACATTATAGAGAGGGTGCAGTATAAGGAACACTTGAAATAACCCCACAGAGTGTGACTGAGCACCTGAAAGAGGCTGCGTGCGTACTGTTCATTGAGGTCGATGTTGATCATCTGGAGTAGGGTTTGCACTTCATCGTAGCTCATTTTATCATCATGGTTCTGGTCAGCTCGGTTCAAGTAAGCATGGATCCAGGTGAAAAACAACGTTAAGGAAATATACTGATTTTATAGCCAGGTCACCATAAATATGAAATTATATAAGACTGAATAATACATCTCAAATAGTTAAACATCCATAATAAGATCTTGTGATCTTCTATCTATATCATCACACAGTGAGTCGTAAAGGCTATTGGTCGAGTTTCTCCTTCTGTGTCATGTTTTCCACTCGTTCTTGGAGAGTGCGGATGCCCCGAGCCCAGCGCTGGGCCTCCTCAGCACTGGCACACAGCAGGTCCAGACTTTTGCGTGGCCCTTTGAAAACCACTGTAAGGCAATGGTTTTCAGGGACAGAGTCGACCATGCGACGTAGCACCTCAGACTGACAACCTTCACGCACGCACTCCACGTCCAGGACAGAGACTGAAGATACAAAACGTAAAAATAAAGATAAAACAGCCTGTCAGTATATCATTGTTAATGCTCATGACAGTGGGGTAAATGACATCAACATAAAAAGTACCTGATTTTCAAACCATGAAAGGAAATGAAGTATTAGCTTTGCTTTGGCACATGGCCAGTATATACATGCATTTTCTGACCACCAGCATAACTTTAGATCATTGTTCTAAGGATTGCAATATACAAATATTTCTTTAGTACTTTAGTTTTACTTCAGGTTTAATAACTGATTAATAAAGTCAATATATATTTAGCTGTAGCTGTTTATGTTGTTGTTTTCTTCCTTCCAATTTATTTGACCTATTTGAGCATTTCTGAGTGTAGAATGCTCATTGTTTTCTATTGT
Source organism: Scartelaos histophorus (assembly GCA_000787155.1). Taxonomy (NCBI): domain Eukaryota; kingdom Metazoa; phylum Chordata; class Actinopteri; order Gobiiformes; family Gobiidae; genus Scartelaos; species Scartelaos histophorus. The sequence goes on along the minus strand of KN497049.1, from coordinate 55,657 downwards.
TCTGCAAATAAATGTTAATACACAAACTGCATGAATAAAACCATACCCTAAAATGTAAAATGTAGGCAGTTGTCTATTGTTTAAGTTTAGGTTAGTTTATTTGCCATTTGTATTTAAAAAAGTTAAAAAACATGGGAGAAACATTACAAAATGTTCAAAAGTTCGAGACATTAATAACAACGGCATAAACATCAATAGACAATCATTACAAACAACATATTGACACTGTAATAATAGTAGTATAATATATAATAATAATAGTAGTAGAAAAAAGTAGTAGTAGCCCGTCAACCTGCAGAAAGTGAAGAGAACAGGACTCCGGGGCTGTTACATGAGCCACATCACAGTGACATCTGCTCATTACATCTACCACAAGCACAGACCGCTCCCTGCAGCATCTCCTATAATCTGACCATTCAAACCAAAGCATCATTCAGGACTGGTACTGGAAATAACCTCTGTGCCTCTGTAATCAAGTGTGAACGCAGGCAGACTCTGCACTAACTCTAAGTAGTGGCTTTTCTTTACACACCCACAAACCGTATTCTAAAAACAGATCAATTCTAATTTTGTAGAAGGTTTTGTAGCAGGGACCTCACACAGCCTGTTGGAGATTATATTTGAGTGTCCAGAATATAACACTAACAAATTATTACTCACATGACTGTTGCTCTTTGGCTCGACTGGAGGTTTTATGAGACTGGCACCAAACTGTGACCCCATCCTCCAGCAGCCGGACACTCCTGTGCTTCTGCCACCGAGGCGACCGCACCTGGACATTTACTGCACATTTTAACATGTTCTACACAAGAATTCAAAACAAAAAAGTCTCTAGTTACATGCAATTACATACATTTCTGATTGTGATTCAGACTATTGGAAGGTAATGTAAATAAATGACATCTGATACAAGTAATCGGGTTTCTTTTTGTCCAGGGTTTGACTTGTATATTTATGCAAAAAAAACAAATGAATGGGGCAGAGACTAATACTAAAGATAAAAACATTGAAAGCGTTGTTACATTTTTTTTTGCACTTCCAGCTACAACATGTTCTCTAAAAATCCACTGTTCAACTGCCACGTGTTTTGCATTATTCGATTTCTTTTGTGCTTGTAAATAAATACTACTAATACGATGTAATTACTGATGTAAAGTTGTGTTTTTAATAAAATATGGGTTGGTTAAAAATAGAAAATTGTATAAATGGTTTCCTTTTGCTACTTGTGAGTGTGGAAAACAACATGTATGTGCAAAATGTTTCATTCAGGGCTTGTATATGACGCCATGTTTTGTATTAGCAGTAGGTTCCTAAAATGTGACTGTGTGTGTGAACGCTGCATCTTCATAAACTTGTATTGTGTTAATATCAGTCACCTTGACCAGACTTGAACCCTGGAGCATGTGCCTCACGTCTTCATCGTCCTGGACTCCTGTACAGAGACACGCACAAGGGTAAGAACGGACAATATTTTGTATATTTATGTAAAAAAAAAAAATCACATTATTGGCTGACACAATAACAGATAAGATAGACAAAAGATTTTGTTAATTTTTTGTTTTGTTTTTGTGATTTAACTTATTGTACCAAAAAGTTAAGGATTATTATATTAAAATGTCCTAATAAAATTGTTATCGTAATAAGAAACATAAAAAATTGCATCTTTTTTCATGTGGTGCAACTCTACATAAGACACAGGCCATACAGTGTCTGCTCCAGCTCCATTTCATATTTTAAGAAGGAAGAGAGGGGTGGGGTTCTGCTGCTGCTGATGACAAGGTTTAGAGACTAAAACAGAACAGGCAGTTCTGAGAGACCACAAAGAACCATCTCATTAGGTCAAACTAAACGCTTTCATCAAGAAAACTCATGTAAGGGGCACACTGCAGTTTAGTCCGGCATCTAAAATAGAAAACTCCCTTAAATAAAGAACTCTAATCAAAACATATTTTTATTGTTCCCAAACATATAGATAGATAGATAGATAGATAGATAGATAGATAGATAGATAGATAGATAGATAGATAAAATCACAGCTTACTGTGATCAGTGATCAGTGTTGTATGGAAAAGGGGTAACAAACATAAGATTGCTCTTCTTTTTGTCCCTTTTCAATCATCAGATTTTAAGATTTCATTAAATAAATAATTAAAACTAATAAAATAAATAAGCGTGGCAGAGAAAGTTTATTTATAGCCTAATACTTTTTCAGGAGTTGCCCAGCTGTAGCCACAGTAATGAATGGAAGAATAAATATTTATTTTAACCAGATTCCTGCAAAGGTTCCGCCATGACTTAAGCCTTAAGTCTTAAGAAGCATTAAGGACCACACACTCACTCACAATAAACGGGAATACATTTCCAGTCTGGATGTGAGTGCCTCAAACAATTGGCGTCATTTGCTCCTGTTCTTATCGGAGGCGAAGTGGACGAGGGGGCGGGAGAGATAACGGGACCAGCACAGACTGAGCCCCGCTTTCCTCCGCTCCCCGGGCCCCGGGCCCCGTCTCTGCGGACACTCACCCAGGTTTCGCAGAGGATCAATGGCCTTCTGGGACGTCCCAGCTCCGTCTTTAGAGGCTGATGCCGCTTTCTTTTTATTTCCCAGCATTATTCCTGATTGCGTGTTAAATCTGAGGAGGGTGAGCCGCTGAAAACCATGAAGACTCACTGAGGTCCTCTGAGATGGAGCAGGATCAGCACATGAGGTCCCCGCGGTGCCCCGACTCTTGTGTGGGGACCTGCGTTTTATTGTAGACGCCAAACCCACATCTGATGTCAAAGATTTACGCACAGCCTCTAGATCAAGCGCAGAACCTCAGCGCATCCGGCACTGGCCTTTCACAATAATATAATCCAAGAGAAGGAGAGGAACATTTGAGTTATTTTAAAAACACACAACACACACGCTTTTATTAAAGGTGGAAAAGATGCAATAACAGCTTAGCTTAAACAAATGTTACGGTTAATTAAAAGTATATTTCTGTGAAAATAAAGAGACTCATTTAACTACACTCAGCCTAAACGGTTTCTGCTGCTGGTCCATTTTGCGACTGTAATTCAGCCTAATAAATAATCTGTGGCTACTGCATCATTGACACGGAGATTTATGAGGCAGGTCCATAGCTCTTGAACAGGTCATAAACCATCCATATTTTATTCTGAAGCATTTCCTGTTTTCTTTTTTCTTACATGTACCAAATGCAAAACGGATTAACCGAGGCGCATCCACGCTGCTGCTCTGTCTCGTCTTCTCATTATTAGACTAATCTTTTCAACCACTCACTGTTATATATATACAG
>KN497049.1:40188-52271 GCA_000787155.1 Scartelaos histophorus | reverse complement strand
TGTGTGTGTGTGTGTGTGTGTGTGTGTGTGTGTGTGTGTGTGTGTGTGTGTGTGTGTGTGTGTGTGTGTGTTATAACCATAGGCTGTATGTATATTATTCTATTACACAGTTATAACTTTGTAATCAGAGTTTGGGTCACATGGCGGGGTCACGTGACAAACACGGAAGTGTCTCGACCATAGACGCTTAAACAGAAAAAGATCAGCTAAAGTTCAAACTGTCTCTCAAACTGTACATTAGGCCCAGTTTATCTATAGTGTATTCATTATACTAAAACAGAGCTGTAGATACTGGGGTTGAGCAGCAATGATTGGAGACAAAACCTGCAGCCAGTGAGGTGAGAGAAGGTTATTACTCACACGACACAAGCTAAAACCATATGCTAAACACCGAGACACATCAAACAGATTTTAGTATTGTGCAGTTGTGCATTGTGTAGTTACGTTTTACCTCATTACTTTTTAAAGACTATCTTTCCGGCTGATTAATGAAAGTTGTGGACTTTGGTCGGATTACAGCATTCTGGGGCAGCTGATGAAGGGCAACTCATTTTCCTATGACATTTCCTCTCTAAATCCTTTTACATGTTATTGTTATGTGCTTATTTTTATGCTTATTACATGTCTCTGTCACTTGATGTTTCATGGATAGTATGTTTGATGATTTGATGATTTCATTCACCTAATCTTACCATAACTTTATAATTGACTGATCACTGGGTCACACATATATCACAATAGCATGATTCAATTTTGTTGGTTTTCTTTTAGGTCCTGATGAGCGGCCCCATTCAGGCCTCCTCTGTGTCATGCCTGTGCCAACAATGGCAGAGCCTGCATTTGACCACGAGCGGCGCTTCCAGGCTGCCGTGGATGTCATCCACAACCTCCCCAAAAATGGTATTTACCCAGTCCCGTCCTTAGACAGTGTACTCAGTGTGTCCTTATGTAACATCTGATTCATGAGTTGTGATCTCCAAAATCAGGCAGTCTAAAAAAGTATCCATTCTGCATGTGAGCTTAAACATACGATATGCGATATGTGAGTAAACTGCTAAGACCAAGACTGTTTGTTTTTTTTGTTCAGGTAGCTATCGGCCGTCATATGAGGTAATGCTGCGTTTCTACAGTCTGTACAAGCAGGCAGTGTGTGGACCTTGTAAAGTCCCTCGCCCGGGCTTCTGGGACCCTGTTGGTCGATACAAATGGTTGGTATGAAAAGACCCCCTTTGCTAATATCACAGACTCAATTATTCAACCAGCTAACGAGGTCCTCTTCATTATGTTTGTGCAGGGACGCGTGGAACAAACTGGGCGAGATGAAGAGAGAAAGTGCAATGGCGGCATATGTGGACGAAATGAAAAACGTTGCTCAGGAGGTAACTGTCATGATAAAATATATTAAAATTGCAGTAAAATGCGTCTAAGGCTATATATTGGAAAAAATATTATATATTTAAATTTAGTAGTGCAGTAAACAGGAGAGAAGTGTTAACTGTGCATCTGTGGCTCAGGTCATTGACACGATGCCCATGGATGAGAAAACGGCCTCTCTGTTCCACCACTTTGAGCCTCTCTACCATGTGATCCATGACATGCCCAGGCCCCCAGAGTCACTTGTGTTGCGAGAAGGTCACAACTTTATTACATAACTTCAGTTTAAATATCATTCATACAGTACATTATTGATTATGACCTTTATGGATTTGTTTTCCTACAGATCTGATGGAGAAAGACAGAGCCAAAGATGAGTCTGAAACTGTGCCTCTTATTGACAGTGTGTGCTATGGTAAGGTTTGCAGGCTCATGTCCTCAGGGCTCTGAATGATTGAGGGCTAGTCTTGTGAAAGGTTATCTAGGGAATAATAAATTTGGTGAGCACTTTCTCACAAAGCCTTTGGCACATCGTAAATATTCACATGCATAAATTGTTTCATATAATGAAGTAAAGCTTAAATATGAAATGTTATTATTAGATGCAGACAGTGAGCAGTGCCGCTTTATGTATTTTTTTAAGTGTAGTCGAAAATGAGAACCCCAGTTAGAAAAACAATTTTATTTTGTGTTAAATCTTCATAATTGCTGTCATTAGAAGGACCACTCTTACCACTGCTCTTGTGTGGTGCAGACTCTGCCGTGTCCGAGCCCTTGGTCCTGACGAGTGACTCTGAGAATGATATTTTCTGTGACTCAGTGGACTCAGTGGAGCAGCTGGACACAAAGGTAAGAACTGTGGGTTTATTTTTTGTTTTGCTTTAATCAGCTGACAATATACCCAATAATGTAATTTTGTACATTACCAAAACAACAATTGCAATTGTTTATATTTTGCTTTTAGTGTATTGATCAACAGTGTGAAATGTGTATAACCTATATGTGGCTATTTTAACAGGTCTTAAATGGCTTCTATGAAAGCCACCCACAGAGCCTAGTAGAAAAGAGAACAGACGGTCGACAGACAGGGGCCGGTCAGGGAGGAGAGGGCGCCCACGACAAAAGGGGACCAATGAGGAGCCGTGACGGTGGACGAGACGCTTCTTACTGGAGGCAACGTAAGCTGCAGATTGTTTTTACTGAAGCAAACTGGACGTAGATTTGTTAAATTAGGCAGTTCAGACGCAGGCTTTTGGAGTCATGTTGTGCTCAGGGGGAATGGGCCGTGTCTCCTTTAGATTATTTTCATGCAAACAATTCTCACAAATCTATAATTAATTGTTAAATAAAAACATATCACCAAATAGTACTGCAACATTAATTGCAATCAAGTTGAAATTATGATTTATGAATGAGTGCAACTGGCACATTGACAGAGGTTGAAAAGGAACAATGTCTCATGTCTTTCTAGGAAACTAACTGTGAAGACAGTCATATGTATAAGACACATCAGCTGTGAGGGTGTAGTTAGTAGCTGTGTGTTTTGTAAATGTAACTAACCATCTGTGGTGTTTGCAGGTGGACTGGGAGAGGGGGGTGTGAGGCGTCCAGGTCCAGATGGAAACAGGGGCGCGGGTGGAGTGGGCGGAGGGGGTGATGGAGGGGACCGAAGAGGGTCCTTGGGCGTCCACGAGGCTCAGCTCCAGCAGCAGATCGTACTTGCCCTGCACAGGCTCCGAGAAGACATGAAGAGTGTGGGGCAGCGTCTAGAGATGCTGGAGCGGCTGGCAGCATCAAATGTGAGAATTGTATACTTTTGCTTAACTGTGATGTTGTCTATGGAAATAATGACTTAACTTTGTTGTTTCAGGCACTAAGTTCAGAGGAACCTCCATGTTGGCACTGTCCAGGTTGTACATGTGAGGTAAGAGGGACTTTTTTACTGTACTATTAGAACGTGTATATTCATTTTGATTGTACAGACAATATTTAATTTGTTATTTATCATAATATTTAATTACCATGTAACAGTATCTCTGCCACATGAAATGACGGTTGTCTAAAGGAACAGATGTCTTACCCTGGAACAAGCGTAAAACAAAAATCTCTATAAAAAAGAAAGAAGCATGATTGCCTGAAGATTCTAATGTCTGAACTTGCAAGATAATAATAATGTTATGCCTAGAATGTTCCACAGTATGGCTTAAAACACATCTAACTCCATGGAGACAAGTGGGTAATGCTTTTAGGCCAAATTAAAACTAGAGGCAGCCGCACTCACAGTAAAAATGAGTGTTTATCAGAAATACATGCTAGAAGTCCTGCCATACTGTGGAACATTCGTGATAAATCATTAACATCTCAATGGAGAAAAGCAGGTGGCAGAATCCACACTAGAAAATGTTACACAATGCACCTTTTAATTTCTGGAGATAAGTTATGTCTTATCAAATTTTCATAGTTCATAGTTCCCAAGTTTTTGTCATATTTTATGCATTCTCTGATCTGCTTTGCTCCACGGGTTTGACTTATGGCTTGTTTTTATTAGGAGAAGTGGTGGCCTTTCGACGTGTCCTTCCCAACGCTACTGGTTTTCCTGGTGTGGCCCTTCATCGCTCAGGGGCTTCTCTCCCTGCTCAGAAAAGGAAATAACCGAAGAAGAATCTCTTCGTGAAACAATTATATTATCATGTTTCTTCACCAATATAGGAAATGAATGATTGAAGAGAATAGTAGTATTTGGACATTTATATCACTGACTGTTGAAGTTTTAAAAAGGATCATTGCAATAAGATGACTATAGCTGGCTGTTCTGTAAATGTCTCTATATGATCTGTGTCAGTGGGAACATGCTAAGCATGCTTAGCACATGCTAAGAGTACTCATTACATTTCAATACAGTGCCCTGGTGCAAGGCTACAGTGTGGGTGATTTTGAAATGTACGACACTGCTGATTAAACATTAAGTTAAGTTGAGTGTTATTGTTATATTTTTGCAAATATATTTAGATTTTCCTTTTAAATGGCAATCTTGTGTTGCGCATTTGGTGACTAGACTTAGACTTAACTTAAAAGTCACAACAAAAGTCACAACAAAAATAATTTGAAAAAGACAAAGATAATAATAATTTAATATTTATATACATGTATAACATTTACATAGTACAATAGGTTAATTTCTCAAGGCTTTGTACAAGGGTTACAAAACAGGCCCATGCACAGGGCACAATATTCAGACAGTTCAGCACATGGAAGGAGCACTAGTCACTGGGGCTTGCATTGGCATTGCACAGTGATTGTACAAAGGATAGAAAACTGATTTGGCATGACTTCACATAGCTGCCTCGTGTCCTTACTGTCCCAAGTATTTAGTACATCATGGTTACTGGCCCTGACCTTTGGGCAGAAGGCTTTAGGTTAAATCCACTGGGATGATTTGAGGGTTATGTCCAGAGCAGAGGAGGAGGAAGCTAATGCGGGCAACAAAGCAATGATGAGCCTGACGGCCTGCATAGATTTCGTTAGACTTGGCCATTGTCCTAGCTTGAACAAGCGGCAGACATTTTGGAATGATGTTGGAAAAGTAGATCAACTAAAGATACTGAATCTGTTACTCTGAGAAGCCAAAACAATTATGCATAGTCATATAAAACATCCTTTACAATGTTTCCTTCATTTAAGAGTCACTTCAATGTAATGCTGTAATTGGCCCATATAAGCATATAACCAGACAACTGTTAAAGACTCACAGGCCAATAGAGGATCAGAGGATCTTTACAACATGCTTCCATGAATCACCTTCCTCTTATCCCATCACCCTCTATGAACATTACAGTCCATTAAAAGCTCCCAGATCTGGACTCTACTGGGCCCCCACACTGACCAGAGTGGAGGGACTCTACTCTACTGCCACTATTGCCATAATACAAGAGTGCACAGGTGTGACTGTGCTCTGTGGCTAACCTGGTCACTGACCGTAATATTTAAAATTGATAATTTTAAAGTTCAAATTGGCTGTTGAAGTTTAAACCTGGATTAAAATCTTGATGTGTTGCGTTGCAACAGTTCATACCACCACTGTGTGGCGCCGCCATCCCCGATTCTGTTCTTGTGGTTTTGAGAGTCTTCTAAGAACCACTGAGGACTTAGAGAGGCTGGTTTCTGACCAGGGACAAGTCCCAACAACCACCCAGGGGACTGGAGGGGCCTGCTGATAAGACACTGTCGCAATAGCAGATCCCTGTGGAACTCCACTCTCATTGACCCGTATGACCTCCACCTTGTCTGTCCTCCAGCCTCTGGCTCTGTCCTCTAGCTCTAGGGTCATGGACAAAGCCCTGGTTCGAGCAGTGAAGTTTTTCTTACAGCGCAGTGGAACTGCTGGAGCCCAGTTGCCCGACTGGGTCCCATAGATACTAGAGGTGTGAGCAGGAGGAATCCTGTAGCGAGATACACAGGCTGAGCCCCCTCTGGAGGTGTATGTGTGCAGTAGGGCAGGAGCCTCAGGTGGAGGCTGGAGGAGGTGAAAACTGTGAGGACGGAGAAGTCTGCGCCCCCTCCTCACACCCACACTCTGCCTCAGCGGCCTGGGCATCGTCAGTGCCTCCAGCTGTGGTCTGTCAGTTGTTTCAAACTTTACTTGGACTTCTCTTTCCACCTCTTCTTTGTTGGAAACCTTTTCCAGATCCGTGTCCTCCTCTAAGGTCTGACCTTCCTGTAAGGTCTGACCCTCATGTAAAGTCTGACCCTCATGTAAGGTCTGACCCTCATGTAAGGTCTGACCCTCATGTAAGGTCTGACCCTCATGTAAAGTCTGACCCTGCTTTGGGACCTCACTATCTGATTCAATGCTGTCTCTGTCTTCTGCATTCTGTCTCCTCAAGTTGCTGGATTTGACTGGCTCATGCTCCAGGTTTTCCTCTGAGCTGGTTCCTGGAAGATGGTCCGGTGATATCTTGCGTTTGCGGGTCACGGCAGAGATTAATTCCTTCCCATTTGAATCCTTCTTAGGGCTCAAAGAAATCTGTAAAACATGTTTGTATTACACAACTTTTCTATATGTTCTGCTGAATTGCAGCAAAGTTTTCATTACCTTTAGTTTAAGTGAATCGATGGTGGAATCTAGAAGAAAGATACAAACATATTCAGATTCAAGAGACTAGACTGTTCAGTGCCAGTGTCACTCACAGCATGGGTTGTTATGGTAAACTATTGATAGACACTAATGCAGCTTAAACCATGGGTTTCAAGTGAGGACCAATGTCAGAGCAGATATTGACTTCAAATCAAAATATTTATTTTTAATGGACGAAGGTCCTCAAAATGTTCTTCCAATTATTATTCATCATATACATTATTCATTCTCTAATATTAATTTGTCACCTTTAATTTTCCCTCCAAAAAACAAATTATAAGATTGACAAATGTTCAAACAAATGTAATTAAAAAGTAATTTGTATTATGCATAATCAAAGCTTTCCATGTCTATCAATAATATTACAACCATTGGATAAAATGGTCAAAATTCACAATTGACTTCAGGACAGGAAGACAATGTAAAAACAGTCAGGTGGGGGCACAGAGTCACAAACACAGAGGTCCTACCGCAGTGGCGCCTCCACTTTTTCAGCTGCAGCGCACAGAAAAGGACACAAACCATTAAAGATACACAACCGTCTCATTCCTCTGAACACAGCCTATTGAAAAAGAGCTGACTGTGGCTCTGTGCCGGTCACAGAGCAGAGGGTGTGTCGGGCAGACGCTCACCTGGGCAGTCTCCGGGCCCCCCTGTGCGGCCGATGTTACACAGCAGGTGGTCAATGTTGGGCACTGGAGAAGAGTCGCTCTCGTGATCAGGGGCCTTCACAGACAAAAGAATTTGTAAGATGTCATGGACCCAAAAAGAAATCAAGGTCTGGGCTTGCCACATTTACCTTTCCCTCTTTGTCCAGAGGTCCGTCTGAGAAGAACCAGTCACACTGAAACACAAGCAACAACAGGCTGGATTAAAGTTTATTCTGTTTAAACCTTATCAAAGTGTCATCATCTTTTAATATGAATTTGGATCAAAATCAAAAAGAATGTCCTCAATATCCTGTGTTGCTTTTGGATAGAGCATGTCTCTAGTGTATATGTGTAGCAAGATTTAGTGTATTTGCACAGAGGCAGTTTCTTACGTGCAGGATGAGGGTCTCTATGATCTTGTAGCGGTCAGGCATGTGCGTCACCATATCCATCATGTTGTCCTCAGATGTTCTGACCAGAGTGGGTCCGAACACCAGAGCCAGGTTCCGAGGCTCCATCTGAAAAGTGGTCACATAAAACATGAGTTTTGGACTCTTGAATTTATATCTATACAAAATCTATTCCACTTATGGTTTAAGACTATAAAGTGCATTTTTAAATGGCACACCCATTTTTTTTGCATGCCTTCACACCCTTAACATAAGACCAGCATTTTGCAGCAGATACTTGAAAACTATTCACTCAAGTTATCCACTGCACAATTAGCAAGTGGCCTTTGAAACTGTACCTTATTCTTTTCTGAGTAATCAGCCACTCTTCTGAGGTGTTCCACCAAGAACTTAAGCGTGTGAAAGTAGTGATCTGGGAGACTGTGGATCTACAACAACAAGTTTAAATCAAGGCTGAGGTAAATATACAGAGAGATGAATAAGGGGTTAGGGTTGTACATTACACTGACCAGTTTCTTCATAGTTTTGAGTCTGTTGTCTGTGTCTTCTATCCGATTGGCTTCAATGAAGAAACTGTACTTCTCTGTCCACAAAAACAATTACAAAATATTAATGCATTGGACACTGGACAACAATTATACTAGACACAAGCACAATGGATGTTCTTTACTTATTGTGAGCCATGTCACTGTATACAGGTGTATACAGGTGTATATAAATACAACAAAGAAGTGCACACAGTTTTCACCAAACGTGTGCAACAATGTGTGTCTGCAGTTGCATAGAGTTAGGTCTGCACCTACCATCTGTAAACAGCGGCTCTGGAAGTTTCCTGAAGAACGATTTTAGCAGACTACTGATGACGTTCAGGTCCTGGAACCTCTAAAACAAAGAGAAGGACAGACTATGGTCACAAATGTGTCTTTCTTTAACTAATTTTCTATACAGCATTTACAAAGGGAAAGCACATGCACTGTTGCTACACCCAACACATATTCTACAGCTTTTGAATGGGCTCTATGAAGACACGGCAATATGTGCTAATGTTTATGGAGAAAGAATCTCACATTTTCTAACTGCATCTAATGTTGGTATAATTGTTCTGCTGGTCTGTTAGTTCTAAATGTCCACACCTCATCTCCTGTGTTGATATCCAGCCCTTTGTTGAGGTGCTCCTGCAGACTGGACACCAGTGCGTTGTTTCCTGGGACTCTGTAGATGCCAATGTATTCTAGACCCATGCCCTCCACCACGCCACAGCACATCTCCACAATAAGAGGCACAAACTGTGGGAAAAATGGGGGAAAAGAGGGTTTGAAGTTACACAAACAGATATGTAAGTAATATGAGCGTAGTAATTGAGCGATATGGGAGCCTTTTTACTAGGGATGCACTGATGCAACTTTTTCAGTTTCAATACAGACTTTGATACTTTAGCTTTAAATATCTGCCAATATCTGATAACAACAGATATCGGTGTAGAGACCGAAAACAGCATTTATATCCTTTACACTAAATTAAATAAGACAAAACTGCTCCAAATGAAGCTGTTTTATATATCTGAACTAACTACAGAACAGCTTTGTGTAAATAAAAGTTCAAGCATTAAGAGACTTTCTGGGCCAACTATGACCAGTACTTAATACATGAATTTATATGATGATATTAACTGAACCATTTTTTAAAAGTCAATATCCAATCTTACAAATCTTTCTATCTTGGCACCAATTTCTGATGTGATTATTGGATCGGTACTTTTTACATTGCCTATTTTAAATTTTTTTTCACTTGCATAATATAAACTACATGACTTTACATACCAACAACAGTGTCAGATATAGTGGGATTTATTTGCATGTTGAATGCTCACTTTATGGTTGATAGCAGGTTGGCAGTCCTCTAATCGCAGCCCAAAAGCCTTGGGGTTACTGCTCTTCTTGCTTCTCTTTATGAGGTTGATGCCCCATGGGGTCTTGTTGTCATCTGCAACACAGAGAAGTGACGAGAAGTCAATGGGAGGCTGACTTTGCCACAGACCACACCCCTGATCACTGCTCACCACTCTTACCTGTTTTGTTGTCTGCCTTGGAGAGAAGCGAAGGTGGCACGATCCGATGGCTTTTGGGAGAGGAGTCTTGCCTGTTGCCCGTCAGACTGCACACACAAGTAAACCACATAATTATCTGACTTTCACAATGACAACATGAAAATGGCTGCAGAATATAGTAAATGGTTGAGGAGAGATCCACAGTAAAAGTTGCATAATAAATCTGGAAATGTTTTTGAAAGCGCTACTATGTATTTACACAGATATAAAACACAAACTGTTACAGATATCCAAGTATTAAAAAAAAACTTTCTTTTCCAACAATTCTATTATGAACTTTCAATATAAACTGTATCTTTTTTCTAGAGGCCTACTTCTTTGCCATAGACTGACCTGTGTTTCCTGTAGTCATTCAGCTTCTTGTTAATCAGAGCTTGTCTAGAGAATCCAATCTCCTACAGCACAGAAATGGCCAGTGTTTTAGAGTTGGTTATGAGCCAATATTTGCCATATAGATGACATAGCCCCTCACCTCACTCTCACTCTTGCTGTTGTCTCGGATAGCTTTAATCCAGCTGAGCATGTCCTCACGGCTTTCTGCTTGCAGGAGGTATTCACAAAAGTCCTGAGTAGTGAGGCGCAGCACATGCTTGCGTTTGGTCTCACTGTAGGCAATGTCGATGAGGCACCCGCGAATGCTGATGGGACAATGGTCTTCTTGCCCTGAAACAGCTCCTGCCCCGTGAAGGACCGCCTCTCTCTTATCTTTGTAGAGGAACAGTGAGTGTGAACGTAGCACTGAGAAAACACGCTTCCATGGTCGAATACCACCCCCCAACTTCTGCAAAAGTGATAAGAGCACGGGAACATTTCAGCTTATGTAAAATGACATGATTTGTACTGATTAAAATCTTTTCATAGTGACACAGTCATACCTTGCCCTTCTCACTGAGCACCTGTTTACAGTGCAGCCAGCCCTCTTTGCGGACATCGCTGACCACAGTAGTGCCAAGCTCAGAGGTGGAATGGCGCTTAGAGCGAGCTTCCTCCTGGGCACGCAGGCTGTCCAGAGACTACACAAACACAGTTTTAATAGACTCACTCAATTCACTAGAACCATTTAGGCAGATTGTTTAAACTTACCCCATCCAGGAAGAAGCTCTTTACTCTTTTTGGAAGTTTTCTAAAAAGAAGCACAATATCATTTGCTAGACAAAATGTCATTTCACTGCTTTAAATATTGTACACTTGTCTTACGAGAAAACTCGGCCTTCGTCTTTGAAAATGTTGAGCCCTTCATCGCAGGACTTGGATCTTTCTGTGGTGACGGCCAGCAGGTATGATGAACGGCGATTCTTCATACTGGCTGAATACCGTAAAGAACAACATGAAAAAAGAGACATGTTCAGATTATCCTCATCTTAAACAAACAATCCCTAAAAGTGATGGGTGAACATTTAACTTAAAGGGAATAAGACATCATATAAATATAGAAACAATGACAATCTAAGAGAAGTGAGAATGTCCCACAGTGCACAAAGAGGAAAGTCCAAAAGGTCCAAAGCTTGCAAGTATGAAAGTACTGGGTACAGAAGGGACTTACCTATGAAGGGGATGGAGGAGAGTGAGTCAAAGGCCTGCTGTGCCAGACTGCCATTGGCCCTGCAGCTGTGAGCGGCTGAGGACTTCTTTCTCAGGATAACGTCCTGCTTTATGGGTGTTGTCCCCTCCTCTTCTGTAAGAGACAGGGCAGGGGAGGAGAGGGGCCTCTGGGGCCCTTCACTGTCACAGGGACTCAGCTGAGCTGTACTGTGGCTGTCTTCTCTGAAAGTGTGAGCATGTTGGAGCAGGTAAGTGCTCTTTCTGCTGAAGGATGGGCTATAGCTACTGTAGCCAACCTCACTTATACTACGTGGAGTCTGGGGTTCTGCTACCTGCTGACGCCCCTGTCGGCCTGTAGAGGGCGCAGAGGTGGACAGTTCTCTCTGGGACTCTGAATCTTTGTGTTGAGGGTGCTGGCTGTGTGATGATAAATATGTGGAGGCTTGTTTCAGTGTTTCTACAGAGCGGCCATAGTTGTGCTCATAATCTGCATAGGCAGCTAACAGGTTTTGGGAACATGCTCTACTTCTTGTATCAGGAACATCTCCACCACCTCCCAGTCTACAGGAGTCTTGAAATGTGGCTGTAGCCACCTGCCGATGGTGCTGCAAGTTGTCTTTGTGGTGTGGCTCGCCAAAGCCGGAGTCTACTCCGAGTGCTATGCCCAGTCCGGCCAGCCGGTCCTGGGACACTCCGCGGCTGCGTGGGGACAAGTGCTCTGCAGCCTGCGCCTGGCTGTAGTACCATTCAGACAGGGCCTGTCGGCACAGGGCCTCGGCCCGAGTAGAGGCGGGCAGACTACTTTTACGTGGGGGTGGGAGGGTCGCCGAGGCAATGGCCGCATGGTGGTTTGCAAAGTGAAACTC
>KN497049.1:0-13055 GCA_000787155.1 Scartelaos histophorus | reverse complement strand
CCTACAGTGGCTTTTGCTCCGCACTATCCTGTCGTTCCGAGCACTTCCATCCTCCATTAGCACAGGGTGATCAGTCACCTCTCGGAAATGCTTGTAGACAAAGTCCTTCATCTTTTCCCGCTCGTCCTCCTTTGAAACAATCCCACAGCTTTTGACAGAATCCTGAGTTATGATGTGATCCTCCATACTATTAGGTCCACAGATATCTGAAACAACATGATTATACTATGAATATAATATAAAAGTTTAACATCTAATAAAAAAAAGAAAGGCATATTGGGTTGTCATTTGTTCTTATAGGATATGTTAAATTGGCTTTTTCAGTTTTACACTATGTAATTATATTTAATGTAGTATTCTGATCAAACACACACCTGGAGCTGTGTTTGTTTCATTCCCTTACAGTCACATATGTTTGAGTCAGTTTATGTGGCAGAGACTAGATGAAATTAAGCTACTACACTATGGTTAGCACATTATATACTTTAAAAAAATGTATTTTTTCATATAAAATTACTGAATAATAATAATCTATTTACAGCAGATAAAGTTAAGTTAAATTTAAAACAAAACGTAGCAACAGTGTTATAATTACAAAAATATTCCTGATTATTGTTGAACCCATGAAGGTTGGATTAGGGTTAAAGTTAATTAATGGGGCTTTGCATCTTCATGGAAAAAAACCCAAAAACAAACCTGAAGTAAAGAGGCTCATATGGCATTTTAGGGTAAATAATATTTTTCAAAGAGACAACAGAAAACATTTTTACCACAAGAGATAAACAGAAAATGTGTGTAAGTAGTTACCTGTATTTTCAGACAACAGATCTAAAATATTTTTCAGACCCCGGACCTGCACCTGTGAACAGAGACGACCAGATCAGATCAGGGAAAATGACATAAACAAAACAATGTATCAGATTTACCCCAATCTAAAAGTGCAGGGTTATATAAAAGCTGTGTCATTTATGATAACTACTGCTTTTATTTATCAGTTTACCCATTTACACTGGCAAATAGATTTTTTTTTAAATGCCAGTACTACTAAGTATTAATATACTAACAAAAACAAAACATCATAGGGCTCTACATGGAGAGGATAATAGAGGTTAAACAATAATTTAAGATTGAAATATTTTAATGATTTTAATTTACCATTTTTAACTTTGCTGAGGAAAGTCTGACTCAAATGCATTGGAAAGATGTAAATGCTGTAGTATGATGCTGAAAACCATAGTCCTATATGGGGGAGCAAAAGCTAGTTTTTCCTATTGATTACATGTTATTTCAATACCAATATACAGAACCAAAATTTATGTTCAAACCCAACTAATTTAACTCACTATAATACAATAAAGCATATCCATATTAATGGTAATTGTACATCCCCAACCACTTTCTTTCTTATAATATGCACAGAGAATGTTGTGGTGATTGTTCTGAGTATTTTTGTGAGTCCAAGTGCATAGATTCAAAAGATTTCAGAATGCTATTCTGGATGTAATCTAGTGCACTTCCTCAGTTGAGCACTTGAACACTTGAATTACTCATAGTAAAAATAGTATTCTCTTGAGTTAGTGAGACATTACACCTACCTATAGCATTAACTGTGGATCCTGCTTTTAAAAAATGAGTTGGATCGAGTCTCTTGTCTGCTGTCAGCTGTGAGCTCTGTGGAGCGGCAGCCATATTGGATGGAAAAAATGGCTGCCATGATTTTAGGCTTTAACCACTTCAGGCTGTATACCTAACTCCACAAATGTAATTACACAGTAAACTTGGATGTTATTCAAATCTATTGACTCACATGTAAAATAATGGTAGATATGGCCATAAGCAGCACATGTAAAACAATAATAACACAGTAGTGATTAAATTCACATGGCAACTCTGTGTGGGTGAACACACAGGTAGGATTTACTGGGACAGCCCAGATGGGACAGTGAGACAGGGGCTACCCTGGCACAAACACTAATGAAGCTGGCTCAACTAAAGGTCAAGGTACCTCACTGATGCGGACAAAAACTTAAAACTGTTTTACGTATCGTCTGAATGCTGTTTGATAGCACTTTGTGTACTGTTGGTTACATAGTTTTTGCCTGAGTTTGATAATGGTGACAGACAGTGCATCAATAAGTAACAGATAAATAGAGACGCGTCCCGAAAGAGGAAGTGCGCTCATCATGAAGACGGACATTTATTAAAGCGATAGTTATTAGTTAGTTATTCTACACCTAACATTCCCCCCGCCCACACCAACATGTTTAAAGTTATGGAACAACAAGCAAATCTTACGAAGAACTCGATGTAGGTCTAGGTGGTGTGGCGCTGTCGTCCTACATTGTAAAAACAATGTTGAGCTCGGAAAAATCTCCAGCTGAGACATTCGCCTTGCTCCTCTCCTCTCTGTGGAACCACAGCGACGGCGGCCATGACACTTCATCCGGGTACTGTCGTGCTACACTCCAGCACCGGCGGAGGAATATGGAGTTGTTCCCCAATACCAAACTAGTCCCAAGAACAGAAAGTAATGGCCAACAAAAAGTACTCTATTTAACTATGAGGAACAGCATATTACAGACGCACGTATAGGTAACATGTATTGCTTAGGCACCAGGATGTCAGATAGTTGAACGTGTGTCTCTTTGAGCGTAGGTGGAAGAAGAAGGCTGACTGAGCTGCCATGGCGGATGTACGCCATTTCCTCTCGATGGTGTTTTGCGGACGAGATGCTGTTGGCTTTTGTTGTTGTCCTAATCTGAAAATCTACTGCATTACCTCTCGCTGAGAAGCATTTAACCAATGTGCGCTACAAGGCATAGACTCTCAGCAAAAAAATAAGCCTTTACTATATGTTTATGACTCGCTCTCTGTATGAAGTGATGATTAAATCAGCCAGGGTGAACTACTTTTACACAATTTAAGAATAGACGTGGATTACTCAGTGCAATGCTAGAGTCACCTCATGAGAGCATTTCTGCTTTTATTTCTATATTACCATCCTCATTCATCCTAAAAACAATCCAGATCTCCTCATTAGATCAATTTCAGATGCATTCATGACCAGTATCAAATAGAGCCATGTCTGGACCAGTGGTTCTTAAAGTGTGACATTGGTACTAGTAGGGGTCCTCTGTCAGTGCAGTAATCGTGGATCTTTAATAAATAGGCCCACTTTCACAAATCTCATTAATTTAGCCTACTGTAAACATATTGGCATGTTCTGTGTCTGTTAGTTAACACAGTTTCACACTTAACGCCTCAAATTTGTGTTAGCAGTGCAATGATGTGGGACTATTCTCCCTTTTTTGTCCCCTCACCTTTGGCTTGACTATTTTAACCACTGGCTGAAAGTAATGCCATAGTCTGAACCTACATTCTATGTGAAACATGGTCATCCACATGAAAAGTAGTGCTCCATTAATCTTTGTATAGGCATATCACATTCATGGGACTGTAAAAAAGTTTTGCACATACCCTTCATTTTCATTTACAGAAAAACAGATATACAAACTCATTACACTTTTCTTACAAGAATTTGCTTTTACCACCTCACTTGAAGGCATTCTGTGTACATTTTCTGGCAATATCGCATGTTGATCTGGAATGTTCCACTGAATGACTTGAATGGAGACAAGCAGGTCACCAGGCCAATTTACAGGTCTGATCTGTTGAGGAGTGAGCCCTGTCAGAGTAAGTGTGCTTTTTTTATTTACAATAAATGCATCCATAGGTGAATAAATGAAAGATAAAGAATTTCACTACCATACTGAGTAACATTCCATGTGAAACCTCATCATTTCCACAGATACAGTACAAGCAGATGGTGGACCTGGCACCAAAAAAAGGCTTTAAGGTTCAGTTTAAGGTACAATTTATTGTCCTCATGAGGAAATTTGTCCTCTATATTTGACCCATCCTTCAGTGCCACTCGGACAACTCTTCAGGAGCAGTGGGTGCACAGTCCTGTACTTGGGGACACATCTTTGAGATCTTTTAAGGACAACCTTACAACAGAGAAAGGCCCAGGCGCCTCCGGGATCAAACCTGGAATCTTCTTGATCTGAAGCGTGAGTGCTGCTGTCCCCTCACCCACTGCAGACCTAATGTTATGGGGAAATTGGGTAGAACTTTTCAACATTACTGGAACGTGTTTACTTACTACATGCTACATTTTGGTTGCTTCTTGCCTTTGTCAGAACATAGATGGTATTGTGATGTCTCGGTAAATGCAATTTTAAAGGTCCTATATATACAAATTTAACACTTGTGAGCTTAAAGCCATGTTATAATGTTGTTATCAGCAAAACATACCTGGAATTGTGTTTGGTTTCATTCACACATGTTTGTGTAAGCCTTGTGTATTAGTTTGTCTACATCTTCAAAGCTCAAAATGCACCTGTTTCACCTTGTGATGTCATAAGAGGTAGATTTAAGCTACCCTTTACCTTACATTTAGTAGTGATTGGCAATTCCACGACTGACATTATCCATATGATTCTACTGTGTGTATAGAGAGAAAAAACACACAAAAAGTGGAGCACTTCCTTTACTAACACATGACATCACCAGTTGGATCAGAGTGTTTTCAGACTAAGAGAAGAACACAGCTTAAAGATGCAGGGTTTCTGTGTTAAACATGTGTGAATGAAACACAACACAGCTCCATTGGAAATAACATTATAACAGAGATCAGAAAATACTGTGAATAGTGTGGGGAAATGACAGAGTTACAACAACAGAAAGACAAGACAGCAGGTTGATTAAGGATAATTAAAATATCCATTCAGAATCTAAATAAAAAGGCTACAAAACAATACAATAAGTGGTAATATGTAAGCTGCACAATACATCATATGGACACATACACACACACACACACACACACACACACACACACACACACACACCCCTGCTGTTCCCAGTGGTGGAATGTAATAGAGTAAAAGTAGTAAAATGCATAACTAAAAAATGTAGGTATCTTTATTTAAGTACATTTTAAAGCCGATAAGTTTTACTTCTAGGTTACATTTGGGAGCAGGTATCTGTACTTTCTACTTCACTATATTTTGGGAACATGGGAAAAGTAAAAGTATTTTTCATGATTGTTTATATTAATATAGCAAACTAAAATGAACAAATAAAAAGCTATAAATCTATCAATACATTCAAATTGTTTCTGTTATCACCACATTTGAAGCTTTGTTAGATCTCAAAATCTGCGCTTTAATAGTAGATTTTTAGATTTTTTTCATGTGATACTTTTACTTCTATGTTTTTTTTTTTTGCTCTAGTATCTGTACTTTTATTTACATAACAAAATGTAGTACTTCTTCCACCACTGGTTGTTCCAGTGTCCCTATCTCCATAACCATGGCTGAGCATTCTTAAGGTGGTTTCTGTGCGATCTAAACCAGTTCATCCCCTCCCACCTCCTGCTCTCTGTTTACAGCAAAACCATCAGCCTCCCCTTTTCTTTCATTACCAGTGTCCAGGGTGAGAATGCATTATTCTCTACCTTCATTGTGTCATGGTTCTGCATGTCAGATCTAAATATCAGTGTTAAACCCAGATCAAATGGTTAAAAATAGCTTGTCCATGGGTTTCTAAAAATGTTAGGACCATTGCCATATCAATTAAAGGGCTCATGCTATTTCTATGTTATATACCTGCCATTTTGTTTCATTCACACATGTCTAACATACAAATTCAGCATATTTAGGTTGAATTCTTTTCCCAGTAAACACTCTGTTCCACCTTGTGAGGTCATGTGGTTATACAGGACATGCTCCATTGTGTTTTTAAACTTCATACAATTTTATTAGGATAATTTGGATCATTTCACAAGGTGGAACAGAGCATTTTGGCCCTTGGACATGTAGATAGATCAGTTATAAAAGGGTTGCTCAAATATGCATGAAAGGAACAAAACACAACTCTGGATGTACTTTCATTCTCTCGTGGTTAAAAGCTCACAATAGTACATTTTACATAATGTAGAACCTTTAACAATGAGTGCATATACATGATACACATGCACATCAGTATCCCAGTTATGGTCGGGTTTTTTCAGTATCCCGGTTTCTTCATGGTGCATGTACACGCAGTATCCCGATTTCACTATCCCGAATAAGGCAGTATCCTGGTCATGAGAAACCGGTTTACTGATGTGTATGTATGCACACTCAATGAAAGATGTTGGTCAAATCCCTCAGTTGTCCAAAGAATCCATGGCAAAGGATTTAATTCCTAACAAAATATTATCTTTTGAAGAGTCAACAGTCCTCACAATGCCACCATACAGCAACCCACGAGCAGTGCATCCACTTCTGGTAGCCACCAGGTCTATTTCTTATTTAATTTAGAACCTGGATTCAGAAGAACAGGTAAGATCTATGTTTTAATAACTGCTGGGTTATATGTTATCTGGCTAGGTGATGCTGCCATATTCCAAGATGACAAAATAGGATTCATCAAACTACGCAAAGCCCAAACCTTAACCTCATTGAGGATACAAATTGGCAAAAAAGTGGCACATGTTCAGAATGGCACGTTGGCTTATTTTGATTCTCTTTTGAGATGTCAAACAATGTATTTCAAATTTTCACTCATTTTCAATAGTCGATGTGAGAGTTGTACTACAATGCAAAATCCTCTGCAGCACGGCGACTCCTATTAGGTCAGGTTCATGATTTTGTGATGACCAATCTATGTGGAAAATAATTTCTTGAGTCACAGGCATTTATATGAGCATTTATTTCATATGCCTCTTGAAAACGAGAATGTGAAATAATTAAATATGCTATAGATCTATAGATAATGTAAAAAGCATGTGCGCTGTAAACCCATTGTTCACTCAAGAACTGTTGTCATGGAAATGTGTTTGGTGAGCTGAATGGTGAATTACAAATGATAATATGTGTGCACATAGAACTGGAAAGTAGCTGAATACAGAAGAGAATCTCAGAATCAGTGATCGAGCTGGGCGAGGTATGTGGACTTTAAACCCAGAGCTGAACACTTGAATAAAAAACTCCAGGTGTTTTTGATAAGGGTTGAAACTGTTAAAGATACTCTCCATCTGTTTCAATCCGAACACACGCTGTTTTTAACTTGGCCATTGTATTCATGTGCCCAACAGCACTTGCACTTTTGAGTTTTATATTATATGGAGGATTATTTACAATTTTAAGTCCACTGACATTAAAACCGTAGCCTACTTCTAAAAGGTAGGCCTACCCATTTTGCATAGAATTTTGCATATGTGTATGTTTATCATTATCATTATCATTTTATCATTCTTTACCATTGTGCTTGCTTTTGCATATTTAAAAAATGAACATTATAATAAGGCTACATAATTTAATGCTTATTTGCAACTGTCCGACTGAACTGGCTGCAGTGAGGTGAGGTGCATTCAAAAGCAAACACACACACACACGCACACACACACGCGCACACGCACACGCACACGCACACACACACACACACACACACACACACACACACACACACACACACACACACACACAGACGACACATTTTAGACAGTTTATTACTTTACATTGATGAGGTTTGCTATATACAATACATTTGATTCATATTTACACTGTAAAACCCAGCTGAGCACCGTTCTTTCCATTTCTTCCTCTGTTGTACCTGGACACATCTAATGACATTCAGCAAACAAGGTCTAAAGCACTAAATACTGAAAACATACATTCATGAGTGAGATGAGTTATCCAGGTGGTTGTTGAGGACTGGCTTAAGACTAAGTTTAATGAGCTAAATGTCTGTGTGTCATTCATGGCACTGCAGGTGGTGCTGGTAAATCACTTTAAATGTGTCTGAGTTTTCTTTTGATTTTTGTGACTGAAACTTTTTGGAAAGTACTGGATTAACTTTAAATATGAGGATGTTTCCGACACCTCCCTATAGTGTTTAGGACAGGGCCATAATAGAGGTTTTGGTTAAACTTGACATCTTTCACTTTTTTTGTGTGCGTGAATAAGTTGTACATGTAGTGGAAGGTTTTTGTATTAGTTAGGGTTTCTTGATCGGTCCATTTGTGAATGTGTGAAACTTTAATAAAGTATGTAGTGTGTTTACATTAATGTGACATGTGACATCTTGGAAGGGGCTGTTTTAGAGCCACTATTTCATTAATGTGGTCCTCTGATTAGGTTTCCATGATAAAAAAAAGAGATGATGAAAAATACTTTAAGATAAGAGAAGTTCACTGGAATATCAGACTCAAGTGCTTTTAAAAAGAAAGAAGGAAGACCTGGCTGGGCATAATACAATGTCTTACAATGTTTCAGAAAACAGAACTGCTTCATTAAAAGTTATTGTTATTTCTTTTTTTTAAGAGCCATGTGTGCCTTTTTAGAACATTATATGTAGTGTAGCATAGTGTGGTTGCAGGCACTAAAACACATTTTTATGGTATTACATCCATCCAAAAATAAAAATAAAGGCAAATCAGTGTCCTACTTTCAGATCATGAGCACGTGTCCTGGCCCCAGACACGTCTAACATGTGTGTAATGCTTAAGATGAACTCTCTCCTTTGTTCTTTTCCAGTATGGTCCCCGTTATGGTCCCTTCATGTCAGATTTTCATTCCCAGTTTAGCTTTCTGTGAGGAGATATAACATTATTATTATAAGTTTTATGCATTTCCGGTTGGGACAGAAAGCCGCTGGAGCTGCCACAAGTAAACCTACAATGCCAGATGACTGCTTGGGTTTGACGCTGTATGATGCCTTCTCTTTAACTTGTCGAAAACTCTCCTCTGCTGCTTTCAGCCTGAAACAGAGACAGAGCTTAGTGTGGAGTCCATAGTCAGGAGCTCTCTCTCATAGGATGCTGTAGTGGCACCTCTCTTTTAGGATGGCTCTGTTCTCCTTCTTCCACTGATCTTTGAGGTCAGAGGAGAACTCATGCCACACACTGAAGAAGGTCTGCAGAGACACTTCCTTCTCTCCAGCTTTGGCCTTCACCGAGAAGAAGACGGTGAGCTCCAGGAAGCTGTAAACATCTCAGGTTACACACACTTGGACTAGAATAGATTTGTTTGTAATGAGCACTTGTAATGAGACTTACAGAGTGTGTGTGCTGCTGAGCTGAGAGTCAAGGGTTTCCAGTTCACTTTTGGCTGGAAAGAAAATAAGCATAAAGTTGCGTTTAACGTTAAACTCTAAATTAAAACAAACTTAGAACTTACCCTTGGACAGGAACTCCTCCATCTTATCTTTGAACGGCTGTAGATGCTCCTCTTCGGATACGCTGCAAACCTTTTCCACCTCTGTTGTGCACGCTGACAAAACACAGGTCACAGGTTTAAATCTGTTCATGAAAGCAGTTTGTAGAAAAGCACAGGGAGTGAGTAGTACCTCTCAGATCCTTGCGAAGTCTCAGCAGGTCTTTTTGAAAATCTTCAAACTTCATCTGTGAAGCCTGGAAGAGCTCGTGAGGCTCTGGGAGAGGAAAGACACAGGTTTCTCGGCCAGCGTCCTGTCATGACCACAAAGAAACCAGACTGATAAACCACACTATTATGAATATCAACTCTTATTTCTCTCCTTCTTTTTGGAAATTCTATCAATAAATTACACTAGAGTCAGGAACATGTTTTAGTTTGAACTTTTAGCCCTGCCGACTTATCACACAAACAAGTGTTTGTCTTGAAAATGCATCATGACGGAGAATGAAGTGTCTGGGTCAGAGTCAAGCAGTTGGTTTCCCATGATTCTTAGTAATACTGTGCCTGATTGAGTGAAAAAGATGAACCTGCATTCTGCATGTGCCCTTCTTTATTAGTTTTTGTAGTAGTTTTTTAGCATGTACCTGGGTACAAAAATGAATAGATTCAATTGTTTTCTCTTTTTACCATACAATGCATGATGTAAAGAGCATTTATCTTAACAAGAAACATTTAAAGGTACAAAGAGACATATGTCCTGGACATACCTCAGTGAAATGTTGGAGGAAGTATCTCACGATGTAGGACAACAGGCTCTTGCTCCCATCCTAGAACCAAAACACAGTATTTGATTAAGACATTTTACACATATTCTAAAGAAATTCATGACACGCAGTACTTACACTGCTCTTAACATCTTTTAGTTTGGGAAGGATATCAAGTGTGAAGCCATCAGCCTGGCCTCGGGTTCGATTTCCACCATTCATGAAGTTCCCAAAGACTAGAACTAGACCCAAAACCTGCTTTACGGTCTCACCGTCCTTTAGAGCCTACAGCACAGTACAGTGGTTATAGAGTTTAGTACTTATAAGAGCTCCCAGCACATATAAATAATATAAATATTACCGTGCACATTCTCTGCAGTATCTCCAACTTCCTCATTATGGAACTCATGCATTCATTGAAACTGCTCTGGAACAGGATACAGAAGACTCGTCCAGAGAAGTTTGGGATGAGGGAAAGTTCGTACAAAAATCTGTAAAAGTGGGTATATAGTTTCAAATTATGAACAATAGAAGTTATGGGAATGTGTATTTGTATTAATTAATCTAAGGTGTACAATGTCATTTTTCTACTGGACTTTGAAATGTTACACAAAATGTCATTACATGATCTAGCTTGTATTTATATTTATTCAACTACAGGAGTTTTGATTGTTATAAAAACGCCTTGAGATGTAACATAATTGTAAGCGCGACAGGCATCCCATGTCTGTTACCATGATTTAATGCCACTATGGAACATCAAAAGCAATAACATCTCCATGGAGACAAGTGGAAGACCCTCCACCAGAAATTCTACCAAGGGTACCGTTAATCAGAAAAGGTTCAGTGAGTTACATCCTCCTATAAACAGTCCATCCACGGCCCATTAGTCTTACAATAGTATTTCAATTACTGCCAATTTTGATAAGACAGTGATAATAAAAAAAACCACAATGGCACAATGTCAGTACAAAATACCAGAACGTTCTTTAATAGTACTAATTCTGAAAGATCACAACCATTCTAGATCTATTCAGGAAAATATCCAGTTTTGTCTTTTGTATGTGACTTTTGTCAGTATCATCGCTTGTGCCACTGAACTTCTGATTTGTTTCAGTATTGTTTAGTTTTTAGGTATCATTGTTTTTTAAAACTCCAGGGCTCTAGAGTTATAAACTCCACCCTAACTGGGAATTGAACTCATGACCTTCTTGCTGTGAGGCGGAGGTGCACAGGTAACAGCTCTACCCTAGTGGGAGTGGGGCAGGTGCATTACTCACTGCTCGGGTTTGTCCAGGGGTTTGCTGCTGTCCTTGTCTTTGGCAGTTTTCACATGTTTCTGAATCTTGTCCAGTTCTTCTTGCTGTGCCCTCTGTCATAGCAAAAAAAACGAGGAGTTTGTCATCATAACACTGAAAAACTGGGTACCACTTTATAATAAATATGCCTTAATTAGCCTTATAAAGCATTAACAAATAAAGAATGATTCAGGCTTAGTACTTAATAAAGGAATTATGGTTAGCATTTAGGAATAAGGTATTAATTAAGTAGTTTCTAGGCTTGAAGCTTTCTTAATAATGTTAATGTTTTATTAACCCAAATTAAAATGTATTAATTCTATTGTGAATACGTTTCAGTAGCTCACATTCTCATAGAGAGCCTGCAGTGTCTCCAGGTCAACCACAGTATAATCCAGGTTGAGCACGGCTGGATGGAGAAAAGCAAAGCACATTAGTGACAAACAGAGCTTTTCACATGGCCTTTACTGTAGTACATTATATATGTATAGACTACACATACCGTGCTGGATGTCCTTCATATCCAGATGCAGTGACGACATGAAGATTCCTACTGCCTGAGAGCGCTTGTTGTTAAGTAGTTTTACAACCTAAAAATGTGATCAATTGCATTAAATATTGGCATGTTCTCAAAAACCTTCATTTAGTATTAAAGTGTACAAAATTGCAGTTAAGGTTATACCTAGATTCCACACACCCAAAGCTATGTCTGAGTTTTATGCACATCACAAGTAAAAGGTAGGCTACACCCTTTTTTGTAGTAGTGAAGGGTGGGAAGAGACGCCCCTCAAACCCCTTTGAAATTATAATATAACACACAGATCTGACATGGCAGGACAAAGTATGTGTAATTTTATGCATCACACATTTTAACAGCATGATCATTTCACATAGCTTCTCAAAATGAAATAGGCCCACAACCCTTACAACCACACATCTCCGTTTAGAAAGAATAATAATAATTTTGGAGAAGTGACCTGCTTAGCCTTGGACTTGGTGATGGTATCAGAGAGAGGTTGTTTCTTCACTTTCACTGCACTCTTGGAGAACAATTCCACAAACTCCTCAAAGTCGACCTCTGGCTCTTCAATGGTTTCCCACACTGATGACAAGGAGACTTCCCTAAGAAGAAGTAACAGACATTAAATACAACTTTAATGAATCTGTAATGTATGGCTCAAGACATAGAGGCTTAAATATTTGAACGCCTCAGCATTTTCAGAGTTTTGTAATTTGCTAAATACATTCACTATATAGAAGAAGTTAGAATGCTTTAAACAACCAGGCATTATTCTCAGCCTTGCCTAGTCTATAGAATGCCTAGGCCTTTAGGCAAAGTAGAGAAGTATAGTCTATCATTTGAATGCAAATGGGATGCAAATACAGAACCCACCAAAAGTTGAATTTGATGCTTATAGCCTTACTTTTAATCCATTTAATCCATGAGTCATTGTTTTGGATATCTGCTTGCTCTGTTGTCCAAAAATCTCTATCATCTACACATCATACTGTATTCTTGCATTAGCCTTTCTTTAACAAAACCTTCTTCCATCTAGAATGTGAAGTAATTCTCTTAGATGGGGGCAAGCGCTAGTTTTTCCTATCAGTGCATTGTGTGAGCGTGTGTGATTTAAAACATTGCATACTTTTTGGTGTGCAGCTGAATCCTGGTCCAGTATAAGGGCTTCATTGGTTTGGGGGGCTCCACTATCGCTTTTCGAGGAGGCTTTTCTTGGGTCAGACCCAGAGAGTACAGTCCCAAAGGCAGAGGAGGAGGAAGAGAGCCGAGA
>JACN01033425.1:0-17728 GCA_000787155.1 Scartelaos histophorus | reverse complement strand
ACCATTAATATAGATTATTTTTAATACCAATTTAAATGATTTGATCTATTTACCAAATTCAATATTTTACTGTTTTTAATCAATGTTTAATGAATCAATGCATAGCTTTTAATTGTTAAATACTATATCCTTTGTTTTAAAATAGTGCTCCTTTAATTAAATTAAACTTAAATTTATTCAACACAACACCAAATTGTTCAAATGTTCAAACAATGAATTGCCAATTAAATTAACTTGTCTAACGTAAATGTTTGTATTAGAACTTAAATGTTTATTTACCGTTAAATAAAATTTAGACATTGGCACTTTGTAGTTAATTATCAAGCGGCTCACACCGAATGTTCAACAATGTCATTCTACTGTCACCGCTTTAAAAAATAAATATAAATGTGATTCTTGTGATTGTGAAATGTCATTATGAAGAAGGTCTTGTGCAGAGACCCATTGTTTTTTAATTAAGTGTCTTTATATGGTCAGGCCTGGTTAGTTCTGGGATGGGAGACTACAGGGAATATAAGGAGGCAACGGTAGCTCAGTGTGCACCAACTGAAAGGTGTAAGTTATTCAACCCCCACTCAGACAAGCTAAAACTGCTGTTGTGTCCTCTGGCAAGACACTTCACCCACTTTGCATCCAGAGTTGAAGTGCCAGTGTTGCAAGAGAGCGAACACGGGGTAGCAGATACAGATTAACCCATGGCTACGGCAATTCTGTTGGAGTGTGATATGAACAGAGCTTATAAATCCAGACAATAGAAATGACTTGGACAGACTCTAAAACACTTTTCCAGTTTAGTACCTGGATAACTAATTGCGTTTGGGGGCATGCAGGCCGGGCTGTGTGCACTGCAGCAGAGGTACACAGTGTGATGAGATGAGGGTCAGGTCCACACACTGTTCCTCTTTACCAAGGTTTCCATGGGGCAGGGGGAGCCAGGTAAACACATGACCTCAACTCCAATGGGCCGATGTTTAATCAAGGACGAGCTGTGTCTCTGCCAGGGCATCATTAAGGAGAAGAGTCTCCGGGTATTCAAAGTAGTGGTGTGGAAGATTTTTGCACTATTAATATCTGCTACATAACTTGGTAATCATAAGTTACATGTTACCCAAACATAACTTATTATTTCTTTATAAAGCTTTATAAAACTAAAATAAACACAAAACTATTTCTGCATTTATTTCATTTATCTGTGACTCTATGGTGCATTTTAACCTCTTTTTATGTTATAATAATATAGTGGTTTTATATACAGCTTTTCACAGACGTATCACTAAATCTAAACTAAAACACCCATAATGTCACACTAAACCAGTGTAATGCATTAGGTTTGGCTCATGTTAGGTGCATTATGCAATAGAAATATAATATGTTTTATCCTGACATAAGACATGCCTCCATAAACAGGAAACATCTGTGTGGTAGTTTTGCTTTGTGAAGCACGTCGACTCAACGTACCAGTTGTCATCACTGGGTATATGGCTGTTTATCATAAGATCAAGTCTGCGTTTGATGTGTTTTCTTCTTTGTTTTCTCTTTTATTTCATAGCTTTTTGCCTTGTTGTTTTTGCCTGAGTCTGTGTTTTCTCTTTTCCAATCATCTTGCTCTGTTGTTTAACTAATACTTGAACTAAAGTGGTCTGGGAGCTGAAATGAGCCTGACTACTTTGGGAGGTACCTTTTCAAATGGGCTAAAACTGTTCACTTGGAGGCACTTTTGGACCATACCAACTTAAACCTATCAAAATGAAGCTTAGGTCTAACCAAGACTGAACCACACGTTGAGTAATACATCTAACAACTAAACTAAATCAACTAAACCAGATTTTTTAAAATATTCAATCCAAACCAGAACAGAAATCCAATGCACCAATGCCAATGCACTCCCTTAAAACTCACCATAATCAACAAATACACTGCACATTTACAGATACATAAACCCATATGGCATCTTGTTTGTGTGTGGATAACTCCCGTCCTGTTTTGTGGTTTCAAGTTCACCAAAGCAGAACGCCGGAACTATGTGAAACAAGCTGTCAAGAGAGCACTGGAATCTACCTGCTCAAAGCCTTCAATCGAAAGCATCCATCAAGAGGAGGCAATTAGCTCACAATAGTGGGACTATGGGGCTGTAAACGGCTCCCATAACCAGAGTGCTGGAGCTGCTAAGTACACCGCCGCACAGGCTGAGCGATAGGAGACCAATGTGAGGTAATAGTCATGATGAGGCAGACAGAGGAGGTGAGGTGAGGATTCAGTGAGTGATGCTGCCCTGGGATAAGGGGAATATACAAAGTAAAAGGTGATTGGGTTCTACAGGTTTAATCATTTGCTCCTTCTTTGAAAAGGAGTTACGCATCTTTAAGCAACTCTGTTAAACAGTTCCCTGATATGAGATGAGTATGTTCAAATCAAATACTAATACGTTTTGGGGTTTTTTTGGTTTTTAAAGAAGACGTATTACAGTTACACTTCTATGGGGTATTAATTGATAAGACATAACATATTTAGATGTCCATGACTATATTCGCTAAAAACAATGTATTAACATCTTTAATAAGCTCTGATTCTCCTTCCCTTTGCTTCGTGTGCTAAGTCGCCTCCACTTGAGAGTGCTATCACTACACAACGGGCAGGTTTTAATGAGGAAACAACATTATAACATGGCAGAAAGCTCCAAAAAGTTGATTTTGCATAATAGCCCCTGTTTAATAACAAAAAACATTGGACATGATGCCAAGTTATTTGTGTTATAATTTGGTGATTTGGTTCTTCAGCAGAGGATTATCCAATCAGAAAGCAAAATGAGCCACGAGCTTTCATGACTCCTTGTGAAGCCTCTGCAGCTTAGTGTGTGAATACTGGAGGTTCTGCACTTTCACATGAGGCATGGCCTGTCCGTATGCTGAGAATGAGGAACTTGTATGTGGGTGTATGCAGCTTAAAGAACTGTCAACTGTTCACCATAGCATATCTTTATAAGCTTAATTACCTTGAATTTTAATATATTAGAGTTCATCCTAAATGATGCAATTGGACAAATAATTTATTACAAAGGTTCTGATAGTCCATTAGTAATATTGTACAGTATAGTTATAGTGCTGCGTTTTAAAGCCCAATAACAAGCTGAGCTCCTCCATTGTCCAGTTGCAATATTGCAGATTGCAATTCCACACTTGACTTCCTGCCCACAACAGCCCAGCGGGACAGTGAGTGGAGGAGCTATAGACTGCTGAAATGAAAAAGGCCAGAGGTTTCTATAGCATGTTTGTGTCAGATCTTCATTGTACGTTTTCAGCCAAGGTTTGGGGTTATAGGTTATACAACATGCTAATTAATTCATATTAAAATGGTGTAAATTGTTTAAAATGGAGTTTAAAACAGATATAATAAGTGACATGATATAGATGTCGTGTGAACGGGGGTTGATGTTAAAGCTGCAGTATGTGGGAGTGCATTTTCTGGTGAAGAGTTCGTCAACTGCTTGTCTCTGTGGAGATGTTGGGTGATAATGTAACGTTTCTCTGCTCACGTATGGCATTAAACATATCTGTGTGGCATTTTTTCCATTTGTTGATGTTTTTTATCTTGAAAAACATGTATTCTTACTATGAAGATGCTTGCCTGGCCACAGATCTGGTGAAGTATGTCACCATGGAGATAAATAAGTTTAATGACACTGTGGAACAATCCAGGTCATATCAATGGAGGTGATAGAGGGATAAGGGAACTCATTCTCAAACAGGCTCCTACAGCTCAAACAATGACAGATACAGGACCACGTTCATAAGAGACTCCATACAGCTCTAACCTTCTGTCATGTCACTCACAATCTCATCTTTTCTCCTTATGATCTCTTGTATACAGCTGAGAGATATATTTGTATTACTATATTTCTACTTGTACATATACATTTGTACAATTATGCCTTATTTAACACTGGTCTGTTGTGATTTTTGTTACTTATTTTCAATCCAATCCAATCCAATTGCAACAATAATAATATAATAATAAAATAAACACTCATTAAACACAGATTAAAACATATTAGTCCTAAAACAATAAACCAGTAAAATCAAATAAGAGCATTTTCGAATGTATTACTACCATTTAAAGTAAAGTTTAGGTCTAAGTGATAAATTATACTATGCAAAATGTGGTCAAATGAACTGGCTAAGGAGGCAAGTAGCTATCACAAAACTCTTCCAACATTTGGCTAATTAGCTCAACTATCTTTCAAGCATGACTAAGGTGAATAGGACTCGGGACAGCATTATGCAAATTCCAATGCATTTTAATAAGGTATGCTAACATATGCAGCTAGACATCAGGGTCCAATGTCACGCCCGGAGCAGGAAGAGCCACGAGCCTACCCTCCATGCCTAATCTCCTAATAGCACTAATGCTAATTCGGTGATTGGCCGTCCGTCTCTGCCCTCGAGCCTCGCACACCAGTGAGGGGTAGATTACACCGACAACCGTGGCCCCAGGCGTAATGCAAGTGGAGTGGCCCTCATCAGTCGCCATCACCGCGGCTCTGATTACACACTCGTCATTAGTTATCATCACGAGTTCTGATTGGTCATTTAAATATGCATGTTGAATAGGTGGCCCGTGTACACCAGTGTGCATTTGAATGGCTAATCAGAGGAACGCTAGTGGCTCTTGTGAGTACTGAGGTGGGCGCTGCGTATTTATTAAACTGTGAGACCTGGAAACTGTATAACCACTCACTTCTTCCTTTAAACATCCTATATTAGAATGTTATAACCTCAAAAACATACCTGGAGTTATGTTTTGTTTCATTCACACACATTTTGCATTATTCTGTCTAGCTCCAAATGCTCCGTTCCACCTTGTGATGTCATAAAGTGGTAGTTTTCAAGTTAACAGCAACCTTTGAGCTTTATTTCAGTAGAGATCGGCAATTCCAGAGCTGAAATTATCCAAATGATTCGCGTAAAGGTGTGTGGACGTTAAAAACATAGTGGAGCTTTTTCTGTAATACCAAATTTAAGACTCCAAGTATGTTTTATGAGGAAATTACATTATAACATAGATCAGAAAATAGAGTAATATGAGCCTTTATTAAACACACTTCTATGTAGTGTTAATTACAAACACATTACATATTTAGATCACCATGTTACATTTTATAGTTTTGAAAATGCCATATTCACCAAAAATGTTTAAGTTTCAGTTTCCTCCTGACCCATTAAGACTGACATCACTCTGCATGCATCCCGTTAATGAAACTACAGCACATTGCAATAGGTTTGTGAAGTTGCAATGTATTGTTTTGTATGTTTTTGTATATTTATGACGTATAAGTGATGTATGGGAGCATGATGTGACATAGGCTTGTGTTGTAGGCTTAGACAGCATTGTATTGCTAACTGTGGAGAGTTCAAATAGTGCCGGGAAAGATCGCTAGATTGCTGAAACATGCATGAATGACTTATCGACACCTTCCTAAAATAATCGCATAAATCATTTTTTCAGGTTTTTCAGGAAACACAAAAAACTCCCCCCAAAATTGAAATTATGGCAAAGTAAACTTAGGCAAAAAGTGACTTAGGCGATTATTTTAGGAAAGTGACGTTATGATACCTATTCAGGCATGATTGTGATGAGGGAACAATGTTATAACATGTCCCCATAATGTAGACGCTGTGCTCTCATGATGTAGATGCCTCATTATTAGATCAGCACCAGACAAGTGAAGTAAAATAGATTGTGAGGCTACCTGAGCTCTTTGGTTGTCCTGAACAGCTATTTAGGCCCATATCTTTGCCCTACTTATTTAGAGAATGTCCCACTTTTTCACTAGTGCTACAGGGGCAGTATAAAATAGAGAGATTTACATAGAAAACAGACTAACATAAATAGCAAGGGCTTTGAAAATTATAGGTTTTTATAGCAGCCACGTCTAGCCCACCACACAACTTGTTCTACTTTTACATCTATTTAAGGTGGTCATCCTAGAGATTGGTTAAAATACGTTAAATTAGGATAACAAATGAAATAAAAAGAATAAAAAGAAATTAAATAACAAATGAACATACAGATTTACCAGTAATTACACAAAACAGATGTAATATTATATTGATTAAAGGACCTATATTGCACAATATTTGCTTTTGTGAGTTTTAAAGGCGCGTTACCTCGTCAAAAATGTACCTGGAGTTGTGTTTTGTTTCATTCATTCCTTTACTATTAGTCTGTCTACATCTGGAATCCTCAAAATGCTTTGTTCCACCTCTCAGTCTCCAAGAAATGAATGTAAGTTCCTGGGTACATTTACATGTTCAGAAAAACATCAGAAAGCTAGAATAATTAGATAACCCATTATTAGATCTGATTTTGGTGTGTGTGTTTGCGTGTACAAAAGACAAAATGCTGGTTTCTAGAGTAGCTGTTGTGTTTGAAAGACAAAGTGCAATGAATTTTAAAATATTTCTTTTAATAATTTTCACTTTCATTTTTGTCTTTGCCGCTTTGAACTTTTCGCATAAATTTACATAACAAAATTTGCACCGGTCTAAACAATCAGAAAGAAACCAGATTACTCACATCTACTGTCACGATACTAAAATGTCAAACTCTTTTCAACATATTGGAATAGACTCTACTATTTTTCTGGCCCAAATGATAATTTTAAAAGTTATTTTTTTAGACTCTATTGTAATTTTCAACACAATAAAACAATAACTGTAACTTGGTCTGGTTAGGTCTGCACAAAGATAGAAAAGTTTAATACCATATTGTGAAACATTCCAGACAAAGCAATAAAAGTATTTGCCTCCAACAGAAAAGTTACACAATGCACCTTTAAATGAACATCTATTTTCAATACTCGTAGCATCTGATTTGTGATAGCATTTTTAACAATCCTACTCACACCAGATGCAACATACATAACATTACATAACATTTCTATGATCAGATATCTCCAGAAATCAGATAATAATCAGATTTTTGGTGTGCATGTAATCAAAGCTAATACAGAGTCCGCAAGAAGCATATAAACCCAAGTCCTGTGCATATGTGTGTGTGTGTGTGTGTGTGTGTGTCACGGTGCTGCTGACAGGTTGTTAGCAACTAGCCCGATGAGGCGTCTTCTCATTAGTGTCGTTTAGCTCAGTCTTGTTGGGCTAATTGACACAAACAAACACTTGGTCGGAAGCCGTCTGCGCCGCGTGTCCCTTTACTTTGATTTCCTGTCACTCTGCATTAGCACGTGGAGGGAAGTCAGGTCACGACATGGGTCATCAACACAGCAAATATATAGTTTTAATGAATGGATAATGTAATAATTGTAGTTTATAATAATTAAGCAAAGTGTGTTTATAAGAATGAATGAATGGACCTATTTCAGTCGATGTAAATAAGGGTATAGTTTAATATTAATAATCTGAATCATTTCTAAAGGACCTGTACCAGATGTTCTCCCATGTAGTTGAGGAAAAATGGTCTTCCCAGGACAGATATACTTTGTGTGAACAGTTCTTGAGGTTATGTCCAATGTGTTTTATTGTCTGATAGTTAGGAAGTCAGTATTAGCATTCTAGTTGTTGTTTGCTTAAGCGTCACGGCAAAACTCCATTTTGGTCTCTATAAAGCCCCTATAAACTTATCGTGCTGAATAATTAAGGTAAATGAGGAATAATTTTAGAGTGGTATTCGACTTTTCAGGTATTGGACATGTCTTGCATTTAATCAATTACAGGCTCTGTGAATGAAATCACCTTTCCACAGATCTGACCTATACTTGGCCTGGTGGCGTTTGAAATCTACTTGTTTCCATGGAGATAGCTAAGTTAAATGCCCTACAGTGAAGTCTGCTCATAACTAACTGTAAGACATAACATGGCAGGATTCTATTGCTCCACATTAGGGAACCTTAGACCTGTTCTACTAAAGTCTGCATGGTTGAAAATAAAAGCCAAGCACGGCGGACAGTAGTTACATAAGGTGGCCCCTCCAGCTGGTGTGTGTGTGTGTGTGTGTGTGTGCGTGTGTGTGCGTGTGTGTGTGTTTGTGTGTGTGTACTCGTCTGATTTATCTGCTCTGTAATGAAGCTCTGCTAAAGCCCCACTAAAGTAAGCATGCTTGCTCATCGCCATGGAAACCCACAGCATCTCAAAGACCAGCCGAGCCTTTGTCACGATACTTCAAATACTGAGCAAACAACAACTCTGTGAGTGTCACCAGATTCAACTGTGTGCAGTTATTTCCTGCACTTTTACTGAACCACTTTGTATATCTAAGCACGCACCTATAAAAACTATGTATCTAGTTCTATAGGACCACTGTCTAATGATTACACCTTAATTAGCCTTTATAAACCATAAACAAAGACTTAAATCATAACAAATACATAGTTTATTAAGCAGGATTCAGACTTAACTACATTAGGAGTTAGTGCTAGGGTATTAAGTAAGGAATTACTAAGATGGAATCATTCTTCATCAAAATGGTTCATTATGAATTAAGTCTTTGTTCATGCTTTATTAAAGCAACTGTAGTTATTGTAACTGTGAAATTTGATTGAGTGAATTTACTGGATTAGCTACAAGGCAATTAGCAACACTGTGCTAACAGATTAAAATAGTCATAGTCATAACTTTCCTTGTTTTCTCATTGCATGTGTCACCCTAGACTGATAATGTGTAGACCTCAATTCAGAGAGATACACATATTAGTCTGGTGTTAGGTATGTAATTAAGGAGCAAACATGATCATATTTACATGCATAAACAAGTTAGTTTAGTATGCATTTTCCCTTTAAATATTAGATACAGACAAGCTTGTATGGACAGAATCTGAGCAAACATGTTTGGTGTTGCTATGGTCCAGAGCAGGAGCAGTGGAGCGGACACCAGGAGGACACAGGTAATCCTCTGCACACATGGCACACACAAACACACATTAACTCAGCCGAGGAGCTGCAAAGTCCACAGAAATCACCAAGAAACTGGACATCTGAGATCAGGAGAGGGGACAACCAGGGAGAAACCACCAAGTATACTGGGGTAAGCTGAGGTGACATAAGCAGGTAAATGGCCCTGCTGCTCTCCATGTTGCCATGTATTTGACCAAACATCTCTTGGCCCAGTACAGATTTATTGTGCAAGCAGCTCTTGAGGTCAAAATAAGTCACTCATGTGACTGTCTGTAAGTCATTATAAAGCATTTTATTGTCTGAGAATCAGGACTCTAACATGCTAGTTGTTGTTAACATTACCGTGACAGCAAAACTCCATCCTGGTCTCTTATAAACTCATTGTGGTGAATAATTGATGTTTGGAATGCATGAGGTAAGTGAGGAATAACTTAAGACCACATTTAGAAATGTTTTTCTGATACCTTGAAAAGAAGAAATAAGTGTTTGCTTATTTATTTTGCTTCAGAAATGCACTATGGAAATTTGCCACCTATTACAAGTTATTTTCACAGCAGTAAATAAAGAATATTTGAATATACAATGACAAAGACTCAGTAGTTTCCATTCATGCTGAAGAATTTGATGATGGCAAAGTACAAAATAAAAGGAAAACCTTTCTTTTGTTCCTCATCTGGGATAACAACGTCATCACATCTAGAATCTGAACACCACATATTTCAAACTATAGATACGTGATGTGATGTTGCAGTCTCTTCACTCTTCATACTAAATGAACAATATGTTTGTTTAATCCCTGACATAATCTAACCTGCTTTTTTAAAATGAGCTGTCTCCATTCACTTTAATACTGCTACACAACAGTGATTCTACTACACACCTTGTTTGCTTTCCATGATAATCCATTAAACGAAACACTTGGGAAAGTCCTTTTGCCCCATTCACAAAATACTGTGGAAATTTGGTTGCCTAGCAACAATGACTTGTTATCAGTGACCACATAAGAAACTATATGTGCCGCACTCACACCTGATCACACTTTGCAATATTGTCATATTTATTTTTTATAGAGGAGAAATGAATAATAATGTCACATTAGTCAAATGTTGTGAACTAAAATGTTGCTTCTGTCTGTGGGTTATTCAGTGATGGAAAAGCACCAGTATCAGCTTGACTTTTGTAAACACAAAGCACTCCACTTTTTGTTGTACTTGCTTTGCACTTATACCTTTGCTCTGACATCTCATCTTTTACAACCTAAAATAATGAACAGTGACCGCCACACATTATTTTCCATCTTGGGCGCTCCCCATACTAAAATCTGATGTAGGGCTTCATGTTCCCACAGCAGAGGGAAATACCATGGGGAAAACTGATAAATGAGCTGATAAACGACATGCCCACATTTGTTACTGCAAGCATACAGTTGTAACCAATGCAGTTTGAGGCCAGAAATGGTTAGAGGTTTGATGAAAAGTGAAAAAACTTTCTCAACTTGTGAGGTAACAATCGTGGGAAAATATTCTCTTCCAGGTATGTTTTTGATGAGGGAACAATGATAATGGTCATAAAAGTCAATTTGACATAATATGTGCCCTTTCTTATTGCCACAAAGTTCAGTTCATTTGAGCTCAAACTGTGCCTGTATGTAAAACTATAGTTCTGCATGACAAGTTAATCGGTGCAGGTCATTTCAGTCTCTTGCGTTTCTTTAGTTTTGAGCGCCCTGCAGTGCTGCTATAATACCTTTTGCCAACACACTTTAATGATGCACTCTGTAACTTTTCTGGATTCATGCCACCGGATTGTCTGAGAGTTAATTCTATAATCTGAAAACCCCCAATAATGTAACACTGACCACTCTGCAGGTGTCCTCCTCTCTCTCCTCACATACAGTGCAGTAGACTCAGTGCTGCAGCCTCAAAGAGCATATGCAGAGCTCAAGTGTAGCATTTGCTCATTTCTCCTCCATGTTAGTGTGTTTTGTTGGGAATACAGCCTTATTAGAGCTGCCCCCCCTCTCTTCCACTCCTCCC
This sequence comes from Scartelaos histophorus, assembly GCA_000787155.1. Taxonomy (NCBI): domain Eukaryota; kingdom Metazoa; phylum Chordata; class Actinopteri; order Gobiiformes; family Gobiidae; genus Scartelaos; species Scartelaos histophorus. Next base: position 6,787 of record JACN01033425.1, on the reverse strand, counting down.
CCTCACTCAGGCAAATCAGAGAGGCCCAATTAGCACCAGAGCTATTAGCGAATGTGCGAGGTAATGATGATGACACTATAGCACTGTGAAGGGAGGCCTACTGCAGAGCCCTGACCCCAAAAGCTTTCACTAATCGCACGGGGGGAAGCACACAAACTTTCAGTCATTATTAATACGAGGGGGTGAAGGAAAATATTGAAACCAAACCAGAAAAACAGAATGTCCTCCTCTTCTAATTTCTAATTCTCATCAGGTAGTTGAGAGGGAATTAGACAACACACTGCCGTTGTGTCCTTAGGCAAAGCACTTGGCAAAAAGTAATATTTCTCTCGCAATATTTCTCTGTAGCAATATATCATGCTTCAAAATGTGTTACTGTCATAGGCCGTAGCAATATTACAAAGAATGAATGGTTAATGAATGGTCTGTTGGAGGGTCCATTACCTGCTTGTTTCCATGGTGATGTGCCTAGAATGTTCCCCACTATCTCCATGGAGACGTGCAAGCCAAAGTACAGGTTAGATTTGAGGAGAGGCATCCCCACTGAGCCAAACATAACACCTGCAGCTGAATCAATACAAGACAGATTAGTTTAATACCATAGTGTGGACAATTTAAACCAAATCATTAAGGTCTTCGTAGAGACAAACGGGTTGCGGACCACCTCCTGAAAAGTTATACAATCCATCTTTAATGCATGAAAATAAAGTGCCCAGTGAGCAGCATCTTGAAAAGCACTATACATGCATGATTATTAGTAAAAACACTGGTGACTATAAAGCCGTGTAATAAAGGCATGTGGGGGCATACATGGCTGGTTATTTGGGCAGGTGATCTGTATGATCTGGTTACATCGCCGTTAAGTGATCTCATTAGCTTGATTATTGAGTATTGAGTAAATACCAGAACACAATAGCTCAAGGTCTGCTCTTTCTCCTGCTCTCGTCTCCTCGCCTGCCCGCTGCACCAGGTCGCTATGGTAACTTAGCTTTCTTGCCAAGACCACTTCCAAAGAAACTCATTCAACATTCCCTTTCCTCCATTTTCTCATTTCCATCTGCCGTCCGCGGATCTCACACCACACCTGACGAGCGGGGTGGAAATCAGATCAGAAATCGAATAAAAGAGGTCAAACGTCTCCTCTGCCCTATAGGGGAGAGGTGTTTAAAGGTGCACTATGGAACTTTTTCATGTACTGAGGTGTCATTGCGTTTCATCAAATTCTCCTCTGTATAACATTAAACTTGTCTGTCTCTGTAATGAAAAGCAGGAGACGCCACAAGGCCTCAGGTCTGTGGACTGGTGAGGATACTGCATGTTCATGTATTTATTCCTATTTTTGTAGCAGTAAAAACACAAATACTGTAATTCAACATGAGATATATACATCTATGCTGTATTGTGGAAGCTCAAATCCTTTAATTTAATACTAAATATTCCAGCTTCTTCTTTGAGATCAAACTTTCTTGTGATTGGTTGAATCCATCTGTCACTCAGAAAATGGCAGTAAGACTGACCACGAGGAGAAGTAGAGTCTGCGAGCAGCATTATTCAAAAGCACTGAATCACTGAATACTCCTCATAATAAAAACAGTATAACTAATACAATTTCAAACTTGATTCAGATACTCAGAAATAACAAAAATAAACAAACAGTAGTTATTTAGACTATAAATGTGATTTCCAACATTCAGTCATAACTTTCTTTTATATGATCATGTGGTCTTATATCAGAGTCATCCTGCAGTCGCCCAGCTGGGTTCTACAGTGGCCCACAAGTGTATATTAGTCTATGTGGGCTTATACTTGTTCTGATACAGCTCAAAGATCATTCTAAAGACAAGACAGATTTGTTTCCGCTCAAAAGAGTATCTAGTTTAAATACTAGTTTTAGTATGAGATTGGTATGTGATTTTCAGTAGAAAGGCTCACTCAAAGGAATGCTTATTTAGAAGAACATATAATTAGTGAATAAAATATGAATTTTCCAATATACAACTACATTTGAACATACATATTTTGAAAATATTTGAAAAACAATTATTTCAAAAACACAAGAGCTTTACATAATAGCATGAATTGAATTGACATCCTTCATACTGAGTACAATATGTTTTTTGTTGGGTATTGCGTTAGCCTTTAATTTAGACGTAGACGTGTATCCAAAATTCAGAGCAAAACTATTTCATTTGAAGAAAAAAATCTTGGGCTAAATGGTTCAAATAGCAAAGTAATTGTTCTTGTACTAAAGCATGAATACAGAGAATACAGACTTTAATAAAAAGCAAAAAAACAAAAACAGTTGCTTTGGGGAAACTAAAAAAACATACAAAATATACAAAACAAGAATGCAACAGGAAGAAGCAATAACTATCTACAAGGAAAGTCACAAGAGCTAAGATTCGAATAAATATTGAAATCAAAAAAACAATTTAGAATAATTTCCTGATAAACAGAGGTGGATAGAATAGGCAAGACTGCGCTAAGGTAAGAGTATTATTACTTAAAAATATTATTATTTAAGTTAATTATGAAGCAAAAAGTAGTGGTTAAAGAAATTATTTGAGTAAGAGTTACCAAAGTACATGGAAAACTGATTTATGATTTGAAGTAAATGTAATTTTAAGGATAAAATGTTAAATAATGCACGAAACAAAACAAAATCATATCAGATGGAGCAGTGAAAGAAACACAAATGTTCAAAAGGTTTTATATTTTTTTAGAACAGGAAGTGGTCCCCATAATATGTCTTTTTAAATGATAAAACTGGAGAAATGTACAATACACACACTATATATTGCCTTGACTGCCATTTTCTCCAACTAACAGAGTTGCTTTGTCTGTGTGTTGACTGTGCCTCAGTGCAGTTTAATTACAGCGTTAATGGCTCTAATTGGGCTGGCTGTTTGGGAATAGGCCTTCAGTCAACCTGTGATTATAAGGTGTTTCTATTCACTGATTTATCATGGCAAAACACTCTCCTGAGCCTGCTCAAGGGCACGGGGATCTAACTCCAACCACCTCCGACTAACAGATGTCATTCAACCAGGACAGGCAGCAGTGAAGTGCAGTGGGACAGTCTATTGAATTAAAGACACTGATTTTCACATCTTAAAAATGTGACGAATTTGTTCATTTTAAGCTGTTTGCAGTGATTCAAAATGATCTTAATTATCTTATCTTCACTTACCATGTGTCTTGTGAACATTATTATTATTATTATTATTATTAATTATTCACTATGATGAGCGCTTTTCACAACTCTCAAAGACCAGCGCAGAGTTTTGCAATCACTGTAATGCAACAAGTAGCAAGCTAACACGTACTTCCTGATTATAGATGCAGATAGAGCTTCTAATAACAATATATCTTTGCAAATCTGACAAATCTTGCTCAAAAATATGGGGGTAAAAAACAGGTACAAGTCCTTTAAATACATGAAAAAATGTCTTCCCAAAATCAGAACGCTACGTAAACATGAAAGTGATAAAAAGGCATAATATTCAAAAACTTCATAAAAATGTAAATTAACCTGCAGAAAATGAAATCAGTTTTATTCTCTACCTAAGGCTTTCTGCTACCATTTTGAGATGAATTGAGAAATAAAAACAGCGGCATAATATCTACACAAATTGAATTGCAGAGATGCTTGCGACTTTTCATAGTTTACTTCAAATACAGATTTTTTTTTTTTAATAAAAGTATTGAGCACCCATGTTGATCATTACATCACAATATAATCTGTTTTATAAACCATAACTGAGGATTTTAGCGTGTCATAATATTTGATGTAGTTTTCATTAAGTGTGATTAGGTACGAGGAGTATTTATGGGCCCTGGTCTAGTCTGAGCTGTGACCTTCCAGGGACACAAACTCCATTAGGGAATATTGAGACACACTGTAGTCCTGGGTTCATCATTTAGTTCTATCTGTTACGTTCTAGTTTTAGTATTATTTCGCTTATGTCATCACTATTCCCTGAGGTGTGAAGCTAACTGGAGGCACTACTCTGTTAGAAGACTCAAGTTAGAGCTTTGTTTTAAGACAATTTGACCAAAGAAGATGACTTAGTTGGAACTACAATGTTAAACAAGTCTCTCACACATAAAATTACAGTCACAAATTAGTTTGTTTTGTTTTTTTTAGCTTAAATCCATTTTGTGTTTTTTCTTGAGTCTTTTGTGTCTGTGTTTGCTAATGTGTGAACTGTATATGGTAACTCGCGGATGCCAAAATCGATAATTTGCCATAAAATATCCAAGAGGTAAATTCACAAATGTTCAAGATTATAATTTTCATGACTGACTAGATCCAAGAACACAGTGTATTTCAGCAAAACTTAAATTTCCCTCAGGATCAATAAAGTATTTCTCTCTCTTTCTCTCCACTTTTGCTGTCCCCGTCTGTATTAAACATTATTGGCCTACAGAATGCTGTGATGTCATCTGAAACCAGCCAATACCATTATGAGTATCAGAGTGTAATCATCTCATTTTCACATTTGCATCTGTGGATGAGGCGTCCTCCTGAGTGCAGTTTGCATCTTCTCCCTGTGTTGTTTCTCGGTTAAACATCAGAGTGAGCAGGAAGCAGTTCATTTTCAAACACATTATTCACTTGTAGTTAGTTCAAACAGTTATATTACTTGAACATTTTAGTTGCTATGGAATTTGTGTATCCAAGATCCCAGCCAAGGCCACAAGTACTACATTTACTGGAGCACAGAGGAGCAAAGCAGAGTATATCAAGCAACAACTATGGCAATAAGCATCACAGTAAAGGTGCAGGATAACCTGCCATCCAGGTGACTCAGGTGGCAGTTCACACCTAGAGCTGTTCAAAGGACTTAACTACTAAAGTGTGTTAGTTTGAAGGTTGTACAGAAGAGGAACAAGAAGTACAGCAATTGTTTGTCCTTCTTCAAACGGTGAGAATGTGTGAAACCACCCCCCCTTCCCCAACAGTTCCCTAAGAAGAACCGCCTCCTCCTTAGGCCAAAAACCTGTGACCATTATCTCTCACTATTAGTATAACTGCATCGACACAGTTATAATAAAGTTGTCATGTGAGGGTAACGTATGCGGTGCAAAACCTTGACGATTACTTTTGCATTTAAGTTTTAAATGAAGTAGCTTATCCTAGACCCTTTGTCTCCCTCAGTGCAGCCATCGCTGGAAGGAATCTCAGAGAATCACCTTAGTTTGGCTTTGCCCCTTTTCCCGTTAGTGATGGTGGATTCTTGTCTGCCATTGCAACAAACTTTGTGCTAATTGCGAGGAAGCTACAGTTGGGAAAAGTCACTAAGAACCGCTGCATTGGTTTAGTAAACTATTGGCTATATCTATATGTTTATCTGGACCCATCATGTCCACAGCTGATAAATTTTAATTTGTCTTTTTTTTGTCCTCATAATTACAAGGCAGATGCATCTCTATAATGCTATTTTGAACTTCAAACAAAAAAACTGGAAAACAAAAAATATAGTGTAGTTAGCTCCTCCTTTCATATAAGGCAGTGACTTGCATGAATATCCTCTTGCTGCTTTAGTTCTAACTTTGTGGCCATCTAATATATGGCGGATACAAGCATATGAGCCTCCCAGCTGTTGCATGTGTCCTCTCCTGTCTCGCTGTCTGAACAGGGAGGACAATCTAGGGGACATTCTTTGTAAAAGACATCACGAGTGACCTAAACTGTGGACTCTTAAAGTTAGCCACCAGCATCTGCTCTGCACACCGGTCACACAGAAGGCAGAGGACGAGGGGACGAGGTAATTGAAGTGCCACGGCGCGCATACACATTCACACATTGGTTAGGCAACCGCAAAGCTTAAACTTAAACACAAAACAATCTCTATTTGAATTCCTCGCCTCTGTCCCCAAGACTTAGACACTCTCCTGGTTTAAATGTGCAAAGTATCTGGAGCTCTCTGATATGGGGTAGTTAGGAGCTGAACAAAATGTTTTTATTGCCAAACGTGCAACTTTGCTGCTACTACACAATGTCCTAATTAAAATAATGCAAGTATTTGGTTTCCTCCATTAATCCAAAACATGCACCATAAGTCAAATCCTCCAGCCTGACCAAGATGAGCTCAAGATCAAGGGATGGGTCCTTAGCTTGGCAGCAACACTGAGTAATGGGTTAAATGCAGAGGACAATTAATGCAGGTAATCATTAAAGTTAACCTAACCTCACCATTCCTGTGATAAATTAATGGCCAATCTAAAACAGCATATCAAACTGGGAACTAAACTAGGACTAAATTGGAAAAAAAATATTCAAAGTAGATATTCAGTGTTGATCCCAAGAAATTTGCTGGATTAGAAATCAGTGCCAAGACCAAATCAGTCAGTATCCTGGTTGGGCCTTTCTAGCTTGCCACTTATTGAGCTTTCATATATATTTTTTTCTTTAGCTACAATATTTGATGGGTTTAACATGGGTTACATTACAAATTTAAATAACTTTGTCATACGTCATTTGTGTTTAAAGGAAAAAAAATGCTGTTTTCTCTGCACTGGTATCGGCTGATATCAGGTATTGGAAGATAATTCAAGCAATTAAAATAAAGTGGCATGAAATTGAAAAAGTTGGATCAGTGCATCCCTAGAAATAAACCTGGAACAAAGCCTGGGCTACACTGGAATTAAATCAATATTAGAACTGAAGAAATATTTTTTATTTTGTTTTGTTTTTTTCCCTAAATTATTATTATGTTAATGTTGTATCCAATGTCTTTTGTTATGTATTCAATAAACATGAATAAATAAATGAATAAATGAA